>JAWNZC010000130.1:385000-390000 GCA_035771165.1 Paragorgia papillata
GACAGACAGAGACAGACAGACACACACAGACACACACAGACACACACAGACACACACAGACACACACAGACACACACAGACACAGACAGACATAGACAGACACAGACAGACAGACACAGACAGACAGACAGACACAGACAGACAGACACAGACAGACAGACACAGACAGACAGACAGACACAGACAGACACAGACAGACACAGACAGACACAGACAGAGACAGACACAGACACAGACAGACACAGACAGACACAGACAGACACAGACAGACACAGACAGACACAGACAGACACAGACAGACACAGACAGACACAGACAGACACAGACAGACAAAGACAGACACAGACAGACAGACACAGACACAGACAGACAGACACAGACAGACAGACACAGACAGACAC
Source organism: Paragorgia papillata (assembly GCA_035771165.1). Lineage (NCBI taxonomy): Eukaryota > Metazoa > Cnidaria > Anthozoa > Scleralcyonacea > Coralliidae > Paragorgia > Paragorgia papillata. The sequence goes on from JAWNZC010000130.1 coordinate 385,402, forward strand.
ACAGAGACAGACACAGACAGACACAGACAGACACACACAGACACACACAGACACACACACAGACACACACGCACAGACACAGACAGACACAGACAGACACAGACAGACAGACAGACACAGACACAGACACAGACACAGACACAGACAGACAGACAGACAGACAGACACAGACAGACAGACACAGACAGACAGACAGACACAGACACAGACAAACAGACACAGACAGACAGACAGACACAGACAGACAGACACAGACAGACAGCCACAGACAGACAGACACAGACAGACAGACACAGACAGACACAGACAGACACAGACAGACACAGACGGACAGAAAGAACACAGACAGACACACACAGACACACACAGACACACACACACACACACGCACAGACACAGACAGACACAGACAGACACAGACAGACAGACAGACACAGACACAGACACAGACAGACAGACAGACACAGACAGACAGACACAGACAGACAGACAGACACAGGCACAGACAAACGGACACAGACAGACAGACAGACACAGACAGACAGACACAGACAGACAGCCACAGACAGACAGACACAGACAGACACAGACAGACACAGACAGACACAGACAGACACAGACAGACAGACATAGACATACAGACACAGACAGACAGACAGACACAGACAGACACAGACAGACACAGACAGACACAGACAGACAGAAAAAACACAGACAGACACAGACAGACAGACACAGACAGACACAGACAGACACAGACAGACACAGACACAGACACAGACAGACACACACAGACAGACACACACAGACACACACAGACACACACAGACACACACAGACACACACAGACACACACAGACACACACAGACACACACAGACACAGACAGACACAGACAGACACAGACAGACAGACACAGAGAGACAGACAGACACAGACAGACAGACAGACACAGACAGACACAGACAGACACAGAGAGACACAGAGAGACACAGACAGACACAGACAGACACAGACAGACACAGACAGACACAGACAGACACAGACAGACACAGACAGACACAGACAGACACAGACAGACACAGACAGACACAGACAGACACAGACAGACACAGACAGACACAGACAGACACACACAGACACACACAGACACACACAGACATACACAGACACAGACAGACACAGACAGACACAGACAGACACAGACAGACACAGACACAGACAGACACAGACAGACACAGACAGACACAGACAGACACAAACAGACACAGACAGACACAGACAGACACAGACAGACACAGACAGACAGAAAAAAACACAGACAGACACAGACAGACAGACACAGACAGACACAGACAGACACAGACAGACACAGACACAGACAGACACACACAGACAGAGACAGACAGACACACACAGACACACACAGACACACACAGACACACACAGACACACACAGACACAGACAGACATAGACAGACACAGACAGACAGACACAGACAGACAGACAGACACAGACAGACAGACACAGACAGACAGACACAGACAGACAGACAGACACAGACAGACACAGACAGACACAGACAGACACAGACAGACACAGACAGAGACAGACAGACACAGACAGACACAGACAGACACAGACAGACACAGACAGACACAGACAGACACAGACAGACACAGACAGACACAGACAGACACAGACAGACACAGACAGACACAGACAGACAGACACAGACACAGACACACAGACAGACACAGACAGACACAGACAGACAGACACAGACACAGACAGACAGACAGACACAGACAGACACAGAGAGACAGACACAGACAGACACACACAGACACACACAGACACACACAGACACACACAGACACACACAGACACACACACACAGACACACACGCACAGACACAGACAGACACAGACAGACACAGACAGACAGACAGACACAGACACAGACACAGACAGACAGACAGACAGACACAGACAGACAGACACAGACAGACAGACAGACACAGACACAGACAAACAGACACAGACAGACAGACAGACAGACAGACACAGACAGACAGACACAGACAAACAGCCACAGACAGACAGACACAGACAGACAGACACAGACAGACACAGACACAGACAGACACAGACAGACAGACATAGACATACAGACACAGACAGACAGACAGACACAGACAGACACAGACAGACAGAAAAAACACAGACAGACACAGACAGACAGACACAGACAGACACAGACAGACACAGACAGACACAGACACAGACAGGCACACACAGACAGACACAGACAGACACACACAGACACACACAGACACACACAGACACACACAGACACACACACAGACACACACAGACACACACAGACACACACAGACACAGACAGACACAGACAGACAGACACAGACAGACAGACAGACACAGACAGACAGACAGACAGACACAGACAGACACAGACAGACACAGACAGACACAGACAGACACAGAAGGACACAGACAGACACAGACACACACAGACAGACACAGACAGACACAGACAGACACAGACAGACAGACACAGACAGACACAGACAGACACAGGCAGACACAGACAGACACAGACAGACACAGACAGACACACACAGACACACACAGACACACACAGACACAGACAGACACAGACAGACACAGACAGACACAGACAGACACAGACACAGACAGACACAGACAGACACAGACAGACACAGACAGACACAAACAGACACAGACAGACACAGACAGACACAGACAGACACAGACAGACAGAAAAAACACAGACAGACACAGACACACACAGACACACACAGACACACACAGACACAGACAGACATAGACAGACACAGACAGACAGACACAGACAGACAGACAGACACAGACAGACAGACACAGACAGACAGACACAGACAGACAGACACAGACAGACAGACAGACACAGACAGACACAGACAGACACAGACAGACAAAGACAGAGACGGACAGACACGGACAGACACAGACAGACACAGACAGACACAGACAGACACAGACAGACACAGACAGACACAGACACAGACAGACACAGACAGACACAGACACAGACAGACAGACACAGACAGACAGACACAGACAGACACACACAGACACACAAAGACACACACAGACACACACACACAGACACACACGCACAGACACAGACAGACACAGACAGACACAGACAGACAGACAGACACAGACACAGACACAGACAGACAGACAGACAGACACAGACAGACAGACACAGACAGACAGACAGACACAGACACAGACAGACACAGACACAGACACAGACAGACACACACAGACAGACACACACAGACACACACAGACACACACAGACACACACAGACACACACAGACACACACAGACACACACAGACACACACAGACACAGACAGACACAGACAGACACAGACAGACAGACACAGAGAGACAGACAGACACAGACAGACAGACAGACACAGACAGACACAGACAGACACAGAGAGACACAGAGAGACACAGACAGACACAGACAGACACAGACAGACACAGACAGACACAGACAGACACAGACAGACACAGACAGACACAGACAGACACAGACAGACACAGACAGACACAGACAGACACAGACAGACACAGACAGACACAGACAGACACACACAGACACACACAGACACACACAGACATACACAGACACAGACAGACACAGACAGACACAGACAGACACAGACAGACACAGACACAGACAGACACAGACAGACACAGACAGACACAGACAGACACAAACAGACACAGACAGACACAGACAGACACAGACAGACACAGACAGACAGAAAAAACACAGACAGACACAGACAGACAGACACAGACAGACAGACACAGACAGACACAGACAGACACAGACACAGACAGACACACACAGACAGAGACAGACAGACACACACAGACACACACAGACACACACAGACACACACACACACAGACACACACAGACACAGACAGACATAGACAGACACAGACAGACAGACACAGACAGACAGACAGACACAGACAGACAGACACAGACAGACAGACACAGACAGACAGACAGACACAGACAGACACAGACAGACACAGACAGACACAGACAGACACAGACAGAGACAGACAGACACAGACAGACACAGACAGACACAGACAGACACAGACAGACACAGACAGACACAGACAGACACAGACAGACACAGACAGACACAGACAGACACAGACAGACACAGACAGACAGACACAGACACAGACACACAGACAGACACAGACAGACACAGACAGACAGACACAGACACAGACACAGAGACAGACAGACACAGACAGACACAGAGAGACAGACACAGACAGAGACACAGAGACAGACAGACACAGACACAGACACAGACACACACAGACACACACAGACACACACACACAGACACACACGCACAGACACAGACAGACACAGACAGACACAGACAGACAGACAGACACAGACACAGACACAGACAGACAGACAGACAGACACAGACAGACAGACACAGACAGACAGAC
>JAWNZC010000130.1:400000-406248 GCA_035771165.1 Paragorgia papillata
GACACAGACACAGACAGACACAGACAGACACAGACAGACACAGACAGACACAAACAGACACAGACAGACACAGACAGACACAGACAGACACAGACAGACAGAAAAAACACAGACAGACACAGACAGACAGACACAGACAGACACAGACAGACACAGACAGACACAGACACAGACAGACACACACAGACAGAGACAGACAGACACACACAGACACACACAGACACACACAGACACACACAGACACACACAGACACAGACAGACATAGACAGACACAGACAGACAGACACAGACAGACAGACAGACACAGACAGACAGACACAGACAGACAGACACAGACAGACAGACAGACACAGACAGACACAGACAGACACAGACAGACACAGACAGACACAGACAGAGACAGACAGACACAGACAGACACAGACACAGACAGACACAGACAGACACAGACAGACACAGACAGACACAGACAGACACAGACAGACACAGACAGACACAGACAGACACAGACAGACACAGACAGACAGACACAGACACAGACACACAGACAGACACAGACAGACACAGACAGACAGACACAGACACAGACAGACAGACAGACACAGACAGACACAGAGAGACAGACACAGACAGACACACACAGACACACACAGACACACACAGACACACACAGACACACACAGACACACACACACAGACACACACGCACAGACACAGACAGACACAGACAGACACAGACAGACAGACAGACACAGACACAGACACAGACAGACAGACAGACAGACACAGACAGACAGACACAGACAGACAGACAGACACAGACACAGACAAACAGACACAGACAGACAGACAGACAGACAGACACAGACAGACAGACACAGACAAACAGCCACAGACAGACAGACACAGACAGACAGACACAGACAGACACAGACACAGACAGACACAGACAGACAGACATAGACATACAGACACAGACAGACAGACAGACAGACACAGACAGACACAGACAGACAGAAAAAACACAGACAGACACAGACAGACAGACACAGACAGACACAGACAGACACAGACAGACACAGACACAGACAGGCACACACAGACAGACACAGACAGACACACACAGACACACACAGACACACACAGACACACACAGACACACACAGACACACACAGACACACACAGACACACACAGACACACACAGACACACACAGACACAGACAGACACAGACAGACAGACACAGACAGACAGACAGACACAGACAGACAGACAGACAGACAGACACAGACAGACACAGACAGACACAGACAGACACAGACAGACACAGAAGGACACAGACAGACACAGACACACACAGACAGACACAGACAGACACAGACAGACACAGACAGACAGACACAGACAGACACAGACAGACACAGGCAGACACAGACAGACACAGACAGACACAGACAGACACACACAGACACACACAGACACACACAGACACAGACAGACACAGACAGACACAGACAGACACAGACAGACACAGACACAGACAGACACAGACAGACACAGACAGACACAGACAGACACAAACAGACACAGACAGACACAGACAGACACAGACAGACACAGACAGACAGAAAAAACACAGACAGACACAGACACACACAGACACACACAGACACACACAGACACAGAACAGACATAGACAGACACAGACAGACAGACACAGACAGACAGACAGCACACAGACAGACAGACACAGACAGACAGACACAGACAGACAGACACAGACAGACAGACAGACACAGACAGACACAGACAGACACAGACAGACAAAGACAGAGACGGACAGACACGGACAGACACAGACAGACACAGACAGACAACAGACAGACACAGACAGACACAGACAGACACAGACACAGACAGAACACAGACAGACACAGACACAGACAGACAGACACAGACAGACAGACACAGACAGACACACACAGACACACAAAGACACACACAGACACACACACACAGACACACACGCACAGACACAGACAGACACAGACAGACACAGACAGACAGACAGACACAGACACAGACACAGACAGACAGACAGACAGACACAGACAGACAGACACAGACAGACAGACAGACACAGACACAGACAAACACACACAGACAGACACACACAGACACACACAGACACACACAGACACACACAGACACACACAGACACAGACAGACAGACAGACACAGACAGACACAGACAGACAGACAGACACAGACACAGACACAGACACAGACAGACAGACAGACACAGACAGACACACACAGACAGACACAGACAGACACACACAGACACACACAGACACACACAGACACACACAGACACACACAGACACAGACAGACACAGACAGACACAGACAGACAGACACAGACAGACAGACAGACACAGACAGACAGACAGACAGACAGACACAGACAGACACAGACAGACACAGACAGACACAGACAGACACAGAGAGACACAGACAGACACAGACAGACACAGACAGACACAGACAGACACAGACAGACACAGACAGACACAGACAGACACAGACAGACACAGACAGACACAGACAGACACAGACAGACACAGACAGACACAGACAGACACAGACAGACACAGACAGACACAGACAGACACACACAGACACACACAGACACACACAGACACAGACAGACACAGACAGACACAGACAGACACAGACACAGACAGACACAGACAGACACAGACAGACACAGACAGACACACACAGACAGACACACACAGACACACACAGACACACACAGACACACACAGACACAGACAGACATAGACAGACACAGACAGACAGACAGACACAGACAGACAGACACAGACAGACACAGACAGACTCAGACAGACACAGAGAGACAGACACAGAGAGACAGACACAGAGAGACAGACACAGAGAGACAGACACAGAGAGACAGACACAGAGAGACAGACACAGAGAGACAGACACAGAGAGACAGACACAGACAGACACAGACACAGACAGACACACACAGACAAACACACACAGACAGACACACACAGACACACACAGACACACACAGACACACACACACACAGACACACACGCACAGACACAGACAGACACAGACAGACACAGACAGACAGACAGACACAGACAGACAGACAGACACAGACACAGACAAACAGACACAGACAGACAGACAGACACAGACAGACAGACAGACACAGACAGACAGCCACAGACAGACAGACACAGACAGACAGACACAGACAGACACAGACAGACACAGACAGACAGACATAGACATACAGACACAGACACAGACAGACAGACAGACACAGACAGACAGACACAGACAGACACAGACAGACACAGACAGACAGAAAAAACACAGACAGACACAGACAGACACAGACAGACACAGACAGACACAGACAGACAGACACAGACAGACAGACAGACACAGACAGACACAGACAGACACAGACAGACACAGACAGACAGACAGACACAGACAGACACAGACAGACACAGACACAGACAGACACACACAGACACACACAGACACACACAGACACACACAGACACACACAGACACAGACACAGACAGACACAGACAGACACAGACACAGACAAACAGACACAGACAGACAGACACAGACAGACAGACACAGACAGACAGACACAGACACAGACAGACAGACACAGACAGACACAGACAGACACAGACAGACACAGACAGACAGACAGACATAGACATACAGACACAGACAGACAGACACAGACAGACAGACACAGACAGACAGAACAGACACAGACAGACACAGACAGACACAGACACAGACACAGACAGACACATACAGACACAGACAACAGACAGACACAGACAGACACAGACAGACACAGACAGACACCGACAGACACAGACAGACACAGACAGACACAGACAGACACAGACAGACACAGACAGACACAGACAGACACAAGACAGACACAGACCAGACACAGACAGACACAGACAGACACAGACAGACACAGACAGACACAGACAGACACAGACAGACACAGACAGACACAGACAGACACAGACAGACACAGACAGACACAGACAGACAGACACAGACAGACACAGACAGACACAGACAGACACAGACAGACACAGACAGACACAGACAGACACAGACAGACACAGACAGACACAGACAGACACAGACAGACACAGACCAGACACAGACAGACACAGACAGACACAGACAGACACAGACAGACACAGACAGACACAGACAGACACAGACAGACACAGACAGACACAGACAGACACAGACAGACACAGACAGACACAGACAGACACAGACAGACACAGACAGACACAGACAGACACAGACAGACACAGACACAGACAGACACAGACAGACACCAGACAGACACAGACAGACACAGAGACAGACACAGACACAGACAGAGAGACACAGACAGACACAGACAGACACAGACACAGACAGACAGACAGACAGACAGACAGACAGACAGACACAGACAGACACAGATAGACACAGACAGACACAGACAGACACAGACAGAGACAAACACAGACCGACACAGACAGACACAGACAGACAGACACAGACAGACACAGACAGACACAGACAGACAGACACAGACAGACACAGACAAGACACAGACAGACACAGACAGACACAGACAGACACAGACAGACACAGACAGACACAGACAGACACAGACAGACACAGACAGACACAGACAGACACAGACAGACAGACACAGACAGACACAGACAGACACAGACAGACACAGACACAGACAGACACAGACACAGACACAGACAGACACAGACAGACACAGAAAGACACCAGAAAGACACAGACAGACACAGACAGACACAGACAGACACAGACAGACACAGACAGACACCGACAGACACAGACAGACAGAGACAGACACAGACAGACACAGACAGACACAGACAGACACAGACAGACACAGACAGACACAGACAGACACAGACAGACACAGAGAGACACAGACAGACACAGACAGACACAGACAGACAGACACAGACAGACGCAGACAGACACAGACAGACAGACACAGACAGACACAGACAGACACACACAGACACACACAGACCACACACAGACACACACAGACACACACAGACACACACAGGACACACACAAAACACACTACAGACACACACAGACCACACACAGACACACACAGACACACACAAGGGACACAGGACACACACAGAACACACAGACACACGACACACACAGAGACACACAGACACACACAGGACACACACAGACACACACAGACACACACAGACCACACACAGAAAAACACACACCAGACACACACAAGACACACACAGACACACACATGACACAGACAACAGACACACCACAGACACACGCAAAGGACACATCACGCCAAGCACAGACACACACAGACACAAACAACAACACACAACACAGACAACAGACAGACCCAGACAGACAGATCAGACACAGACACAGCTCCGCTCGTCAAAGACAGACATGACCAGACAGACAGACAGGACACAGACAGACAGACAGACACAGAACAGACAGACAGGACAGACAAGGACCAGACACAGACCACAGAGCACATAGACACAGACACGGACACAGACCAAGGAACACATACAGACACAGACAGACACAGACAGACACAGACAGACACAGACAGACACAGAAGACAAGACACCAGACACAGACAGACACAGACAGACAGACACAAGACAGACGCAGACAGACTACAGACAGACAGACACAAGACAGACACAGACAGGAGGACAGACAGACACACACAGACACACACAGACACACACACGACACACGACAGAACAACCACACAGACACACACAGACACCACACAGACCACACACAAGGTCACACACAGACACACACAGGACCACACAACAGACACAGACACACACAATACACACACAGGACACACCACAGAGTACACACAGACACACACAGACACACACCACGAGACACACACCAGAACACAACACAGACACACACATGACCACACACACACACAGACACCACACAAGACACACGCAGAACACACACAGACACACACAGACCACACACCACACAGACACAGACAGACCACAGACAGACAGACAGACACCAGACCACAGAACAGACAGGGACAGTCTCTC
>JAWNZC010000131.1:0-32500 GCA_035771165.1 Paragorgia papillata
TCTTTGAAAAACTCACGAGTGCTGATTTTCTCCAAAATTGTTCACTCGAAACCACGCTATTACTTATTAATAATATACATGAAGAAATGTTAGACAAATGTTCTTACCGCGACAAAGAGTTTACATACCCCTCTCATTGCTCCACTTCTCGAAGCATAAAATGGTTAAAAACAGCTTCGCTTTGTTCACTAAATACGACTCAAACGTTTTTACTCATAGCATCTAACCTCTTCTAGTCTTCTGGCCAGGAACTTTAATTATGAACAAGATTAAAGCAAAATCCACTCTGTATTTCATCGAAAATGTTCTTTCGCCAACTCTATGTGTTGGTCGCCATAGTTGATTGTCTCGTGAGGAAAAACCATCCCGTCAAATTCCGCATAAGCATTTCACTGGCTTTCCGGTAGTTTCCGGTTGTTTATTAGCCAATCAGAATGGTTTAATACTCATTGATATTTTGCACTGTATTACACCTGATTACATTGCAATTTGCACTCCTCTCGACCAATCAGGATGCAGTAATTTTGTCATGTATAATATTAGTATAGATAAACCATATGATAGCGAGTACAATTAAGGATTTACACTACAAGTGATATTTGAAAATTTTGGCCAAAATTGGCATAATTTTCAAATAACACGAGTAGTCTAAATCCTTAATTGTACGAGCAAAATCATAGGCATATGATTACTCATTTATTATATGCATGACAAAATTACGACACGTACCGCTTCGTACTCACTCAACCGCCTTTAAAAAGCATCTCGTTTCATTACTTGACAAGAAACATTTGCACTGTGTCTAACGTTTTCAGCGAAGGCCCTTCGTCAGAGAGAATTGTGATAATTATTCCACTATTTGTGTTATTATTTACGTTGTTTTTTAGTAAAATGGCCAAGTGGAACATACGGGCTACCGCAGCCAGTCTCCAGTTGCCCGGATGATGATGAACCTTTCTGGGAAAAAACTGGGTACACTTACCATGATACACGAAGACGACAATCCTGAGAATCAACGGTCAGCGGTCCTACCACATGGCGGGCAATTTCTCGCAGCACGGCATCCAGCAAAGGTTCTGCATCAAAGATAGCGCTGCTGGGGGTAGCGAGTTTTGGCCTCCAGGCAAATACTGTATCTATAAGAAAGGTAGGGAAAAAGTACGAAATTATTGAATGAAAATGAGAAGAGGAAAATATAAGAATAAAGATTGGGAAAGGGGATGAGAATAAGGAAATGAGAAAAAGTAATGAAGATGAGATTGGGAATGAAAATGGAAATAAGAATGAGAAAAGGAATAAGAATAAGCAATGGAAATCAAAATGAGAATGAGAATGAGAATAAAAATAAGAAACAAAAATAAGGAATAAAAATAAAGAATGAGAATGGAAATAAGAAGGGGAAGGGAATAAGAAGGAGATTGGAAATGAGAATCGGGAAGGGAATATGAATTAGAATGGAAATGAAGAATGGGAAGGGAATATGAAGGAGAATGGAAATGAGAAGGGGAAGGGAATATGAATGAGAGTGGAAAATAGAATGGGATGAATGAGAATGGAAAATGAGAAGGGGAAGGGAATATGAATGATAATGGAAATGAGAAAGGGAAGGGAATATGAATGAGAATGGAATTGAGAATGGGAAGGGAATATGAATGAGATTGGAAAAATGAGAATGGGATGCAATGAAATTGGAAATGAGAATGGGAAGAGGAACTATGAATGAGATTGGAAATGAGAATCGGATAAAGAATGAAAAAGGGGAATGAAAATGAGAATAAAATTAAGAAGGTTGATAAGAGTGAGAGTAAGAATAGAAAGAAAAATGAGATTGGGAATGGGTATAAGAACGGAAGTAGGAATGAAAAAAAGAATGAGAATGAAAATAAGAATGAGAATAAAAAGGAGATAAAGAATAAGAATGGAAATAATTTTACAAACTTTGTATACGATTCAATAGGGAAAGCGCGTATTTATTTGAAATAAGATGAAGAAATTGACACGGTTTCTTGAAATGCGAAGATAGAAGGTTAACGTTGGAGATGCTTGTTGTCTTCTTGTGTTTGAAGATCGACGCACGCATTATTTTAGACATATTTGCCGCTGAGTTCTATAGGTTTTGAACTACGTTTGGACCATCCTAATGAGGCCGAAAGCCAGACGAGAGGCAGCGGGAATATCGGGAATTTACCGCATTCGTACATATCAGGAAATAATTCCGAATACTCATTGGCGCTATCCACGTAAAAACGCTGACAAAGACACCGTATGTCCTTGCAGACTCAAATGTCGCGTAAATAATTTTTCTGGCCATGTCCCACAAGCAGTTGCTCGGTCAAACTTTTCGGCAACTTCTGCTCCTTATATTAGCAAACGTTTTTTGACTGGCAACTTATTGTATGCCTGCACTGCGACCTAGTTTCGAAATTTGGCATTTATTCAGCAACTTTTTGACTATTTTGAAAGGAACAATTATCTGTGTTGGGTAAATTAAAAATTTACATTTTCCGTTGATTCTCGCTTAGTTTATGTAATATATCAAACGACGGAAGGAGGCGTTGTTTCATCAAGGATATCCAAACACCGAGACTTTGTTGAAAACCGATGCGAAGCCGAGGGTTTTTGAACAAACTTCGAGGTGTTTGGATATCCTGATGAAACACTCCTCCGAGTGTATGATATAGCAATCCTAAAAACCCAATCAGTATTTATAAGAGAAAATCAAGATGAAAGTTTGCTTTAATTTTATGATAATTTCTTCCTCCGAATAATCCAAAACAGCCGACACGGTACTGATATCCTTTGTGTTTGATTCTCATGAATTATTAATGAGTTTTGGATGCGTTTTAATATATAACATCATTTCAGCTTTAAAATGAGTTCCTTCCCACTTTCAGTCTACATGGTATTATTCCCAATTTAATTAAGAGTTTGTGGTAAAACTTTGTCATCTTTTAATCTTGGGTATTTAAGAAACAACCGTAACACGATATGGACTGGAGTTCATATTGTCTTGTCATATTTACTTATATATCATTAACCTTAGTTTTATAAAAAACACTTGAATTATACTCAGTTTTATGACTTTCATTAAAGACAATTGTTCTCCCACATTTTCAAAAAACCATCGTTGTAAGACAACAACACAAGGCATATATCTCGCCATACCTCCTAATGACCAGAGCAAATAAACTAGCAACATTCTAGCAACGTTTCTTAAAACCCTGGCAACTTTTTTGAAAAAAATGGGCAATTTTTTTTAAGCAAAATTAATAATTTTTTTGAAGCAACTTTTTGCAAAATTTCGAGTCAACTTGTGGACAGGCCATACGGCATGTGGAAATAAAAATGAGAATAATGAGAATATAAGAATTAAAGAATGGAAATAAAAATGAGATTGGGAAAGGGGGGAAAGGGGGAATGGAAATAAGTAAATGAGAACGAAAAATGAAAAATAAGAATGAAAATGGAGATAAAAAATTTGAGAAAGCAATATCAGAATGGGGAGAATAAATGAAATTGAGAAAAGGAATGCAATAAAAATAGAATGGAAAAAGTAATAAGAACAAGCACAACAATAGGAATATAAAAACATGAGTAGCATAAGAGTATGAGGGGTAGTAAATTGGGTTGGGTAGAACCAAGATTAGGAATAGGATATGGAGTATAGACAATGAGGATAAGGAATAAGAGCAAAGATAGCAGACATCAACAATAAGATAAATCATATTCAGTGAGAGGGTCCAACTGGTCTCAAGGAATGGCTTCATGTCGCTGGGATGACGAGCAATCTGGAAATCGACAGAGAACAACAAGCACAAAGCCTATCTACCGGGATGGCCAATCTACGAAGCAAACTAACACCACAATAAAATACTGCTGGAAGCACCAAGGTGAAACATAAATAACGCCATCAAACTACCTAACGTCAAGCCATTTCTAACCTTCGTTCACCTACGACTCAACTGCAATGTCAGAAAGTACGAGGCATGAAAGCAACCAGCGAGTTTGTCAAGTTGGATCGACTTGATGATCAAGCCAATACCGACGGCGATGGGGGCAGTTTATCCGTACGGACCTAGCGAAGACCCCGTTTAATCTAAAGATCTATTATATTGCTAGTGTATGAGCCATGTAAGACCACGTTCGCATCCGGGAGTTAATAAACAAAGGTTGATAATTGATCATCGGGGGTTGATAACCCCGGATTGGAAATCGGGGTTGATAATTCAGGGGTTGATAATACGTTGGTTGATAATCGGGGATTGGATAAATCGGGGGTTAATAATTCGGGGTTGATAAACGGAAGTGTGATAGCATGTAAGTTGATAACAGAAAATCGGTATCCAGAATATGATACCACAGGATGTCAATAACCGGAAGTCTATAATCGGAAGTTGATGGACCGGGAAGTTGATAACAAGAAGGTTGATTAATTAAAAGTTGATAACCGGAAGTTTGATTAACAAGAAGTTGAATAATCGGAAGTTGATAACCGGAAGTTTGATAACAAGAATGTTGATAATCGGTAGGTTGATAGCCGGAAGTTGATAAAAAGAAGTGATCAGCCTAAAGTTAATACCAGGCAGTTGATAACCGAAGAATGAAACCCCGGGGGTTGATAACCGGGGGTTTGATAAATCAAACCGGGACTAAGTTTTTTAATAACAGGGATTTACTGGAAAATAACATTTTCCAAAACGTAAAGATCAGAACAGCTAGTCCTCGTGAAAGCACTGCAGGCTCCACATGAATCGCAAAAAGAAGCCTACAAATTATATCACAAACCTTTTTGTTCAACCTCAATACAGGTGAAGAGTACGTCAATGACCTTGGAATTAAAACAGGGGCCAAGGTAAATATTTTTTATGATACTAAAATAATTATTCTTGTCCGACATAAGTTCACAGTCAAAATGAAAATACCTTACCCACTTCCAGAATCTGTAGTTTTTAGTTGTGTATTACTGAATTTCTGTAGCCGCTACCTGAAGTCCCGTAGTCCATATATATATAAATATACTATATAGTTCAATCTACAGACAACGGTGTTTCGCTGTACAACAGCTCATCAGTGTAGCTTGAACAATCTGAAATGGAATCTCATCAATTACTTATACACATGTGATCGTCGGTGACAACCGCATGTGGGGAAAGCATTCGGTGAAAGAACATTCAGATAAGCGTGAAGTGCTCATAGGCCCAGAGATTGGCTCAAAAACTTCCCACAAGTGTAGGTGGAGCGTTTGCATTATCGCTAATTAAGGTACCCACGGCAACTTCACAGAGTGCCCAACAACACCGAAGTGGAGGAGCATACCAATATATATAATTATATATATATAAATATATTATATTTCTAAAAACCTCATTAATAAATTACATGAGGAAAATTCAAAAGAAATTAAGGTTTAATCAATGTCTAGATTTATACTCCGGTAACAGAACTGATATCAGTGTCTGTAAATGTGATACAGAACTGTTTAAAAAAACATCAGTTCTGTATCACATTTACATACACTGATCATATCAGTTCTGTAGCAAGTGTACAGACACTATCGCATTCAACTATCTTGAGTGAGGTACGCTGGTAGCGTCCTCATACAAGATGAAAGATGCAAACATTTGTTGCCCAACAACATTTGTGAATAACAAATGATGACCAGTAAGGCCATTTATGCCACGTCACTTGTGGGACTAATATTAAATTAAAGTGCATACTCGTATCACTAATTTAATAATCGTAGCCTATTAAACCTTACCTCGAAGGTTTATCAGCTGTTAACATGATTTATTTTTGTTTAGTTACCTTAATAGGCGTTTTAGAAGTTATTTACAGAATTCATGTCCGTTCTGTATCGGGATACTCGCTTCGCCTAGTGTCTGTATACCCCGATACAGAACGGCCACTCATTCTGTAAATAGTACATAAAAAACTCATTAATAATTCATGAGGAAAACACAAAAGAAATCAATACCGTAGCAGAGGTTGTAAATCGGATACAGAATCGTCCTGATTTACATAAACTTTAGCTTCGAATTTTCTCGGCTAAAATAGAGTATATCGCTAAAATAGTTGGTGAACTTGATTACTTAGATGCATTTGTATTTTAAGAAAGATACAGCATGAGCAGCCGATCTGTATCTGATTTACAAGGCGAGCCTTCGGCTCGCCTTGTAAATCAGATACAGATCGGCTGCTCATGCCTTATCTATTACATACAGTGGTGCAACTACTGGGTGGGTAAACCCCATGGGCCCCAAGCAAAAGGAATTAATTAGGGCCCCCCAGCATTTTGTGACGTCATTATTATTATCATGTCATGACATATTATTTATCATGTCTTCCAGCTATATGTCGTTATGTTTGTGTTGTTTCAGACTGCTGACATAAAACATCAACATAACGTGGTTTTTGCCTTTTCGGGGTGTTCGTTGGCAAGAAGTGCCCTTATTAGCATGTGCAGTGTGCACTGACTTTTTACCCACAATCCGTGGAGATTGGGTAAAATGTCTGCGCGCAGGCTATGCGGAATGGAATGAATGCAGTTATGAATCTACTCAAATAATCTGCGCACTTTAACAGATTTTGAATTGGAGTGTGAGTGGTTAGATTTTGCTCAAAAGTGCCCACAAATGCTGGAAATAGCCATTTCAGAGACCCTAGATACAAAAATTTTCCGGGGGAGCATGCCGCCGAACCCCCTAGAGAGAGAGAGGGTCAGTACTTCATGTATATCTATTTGATTTCTTAAACGCAGTAACGTTCGCTTTGCTTTCTAGGACGGCACATCCAAGATGACGTCACCAGCCTTAGCCGTGCAATCGGCTGTGGAGTTGCCGGAGCCATTGTTGGGACAGCCTCGATTGCATTCATCATTAAACGTGTTTTGGCGAAACGACGAAAACCGTACGAAGCAGCCCCAGAAGGCCCTTAAAAGTGCACATAAAACACAAAAATTACACTTAAAATGACAAAGTAACATCTTTTGCAGTTTTTCGTTTCCTTGCTTTGATGTCGAGATATTTCAGTTTGTTTGATATGCAAATTAAATATCTTGATGTCATGCATAGTGCATAATGAGTTATCAGAGAAGGTTTATATATCTTTGCTATTATCAAACATAACCACTTGAAAATTCTACATGTTTGGTGTTCTGGGAGAAACACATTCACATGCTTCTTTCGAATTAATTTGGGAGCACGGGTGGCGTGTGCTGTTAGCGCGCTGCCTCTCACCAAAAAGTTAAGACTCATGTGAGTAGAGTTGTAGTTGATCTCTCCTGTGCTTCGAGGGTTTTTCAACGGGTTCTCCGTTTTTCCCCCCTCCATAAAATCAACAACCTAACATCTTAGCTGTGATCCGTGGTCTGAACTGTGTCGTTGGCGGCTGCTTGGAGTGCCTTTGATAAGCCTCGACACTGCCACGTTGATCTGCGTCCTTCGCAAATTCAACCGCTGGCTGCAAGTAAGGATGATTAGCCACCCAGTCCTTTGTCCTTTGATAATAGCAAAGATATATAACCTTTTCAAAAAACTGAAAAAGGTGTTTGAAAAACTGTCATTTTCTAAACGTTCTTTCAAATAAGAGACTGGATTTTTGTTTCATAAACCCTTTCACAAGAAGGTATACACTTAGAAAAGTGTCCCCTTAAGAGAGCTGTCCGCTTAAGGAAGGATCGAATGTAGTTCTATATTTGCCATGGACAAGCCATGTACATAGTCACTAGTGCGTGGTTGTCCTCTACCATAGTTCATAGCCTCTGTGCTATTTATTTCTTTATTGCAATGCCCTGAACAGTCACAAGTTAAAAGCGCGTTATATTCCGCCAGTAAGTTGACTGACTGACTGACTGACTGACTGACTGACTGACTGACTGACTGACTGACTGACTGACTGACTAACTGGTTGGTTGGTGGTTGGTTGGGTGGGTTGGTTGGTGGGTTGGTTGGTGGGTTGGTTGGGGGGTTGGTTGGTGGGTTGGTTGGTGGGTTGGTTGGTGGGTTGGTTGGTGGGTTGGTTGGTGGGTTGGTTGGTGGGTTGGTTGGTGGGTTGGTTGGTGGGTTGGTTGGTGGGTTGGTTGGTGGGTTGGTTGGTTGGTGGGTTGGTTGGTGGGTTGGTTGGTGGGTTGGTTGGTGGGTTGGTTGGTGGGTTGGTTGGTGGGTTGGTTGGTGGGTTGGTTGGTGGGTTGGTTGGTGGGTTGGTTGGTGGGTTGGTTGGTGGGTTGGTGGGTTGGTTGGTGGGTTGGTTGGTGGGTTGGTTGGTGGTTGGTTGGTGGGTTGGTTGGTGGGTTGGTTGGTTGGTTGGTTGTGGGTTGTTTGGTGGTTGGTTGGTGGGTTGGTTGGTTTGGTGGGTTGGTTGGTTGGTGGGATTGTTGGTTGGTGGGTTGGTTGGTGGGTTGGTTGGTTGGTTGGTTGGTGGGTTGGTTGGTTGGTTGCTGGGTTGGTTGGTTGGTGGGTGGGTTGGTTGGTTGGTGGGTGGGTTGGTTGGTGGGTGGGTTGGTTGGGGGGTGGGTTGGTTGGTGGGTGGGTTGGTTGGTTGGTTGGTTGGTTGGGTGGTTGGTTGGTTGGTTGGGTGGTTGGTTGGTTGGTTGGTTGGTTGGTTGGTTGGTGTGGTAATTATACACTTATAAGGGGCTAATGCAGCTAACGTGTGATCCCACATGGCCACGATCAGCTATTGCTGAAATTAAACAATAGTGTAATATCAATTAAGTTCAGCAATGTCTGATTTTAGCCATGTGGGACCACTCGTTAAGTGCATTAGCCCCTTATAAGTGTATATTAATTACCATAGCAAGTTGTGCAAACATCGTTTCCGGTTTCGTAAGTTTCCTATCCAGTCAGAGTTTGAAAAAGTATTCAACCTTCCTCCGGATGGGTTTTTAAGTTTAGATAACCTTCCTCAAAATATATAGCGAGAATTTTGTGTTTTGCAACGTTCATAAATACTGCGTGACTTTTACAGTACCTTGGTTTTCTAGGTTTTCCTAGCTAAGCTTTGGCATACTACAATTAACAATTATTCGCCGAAGGCGAGGTGAATATCGGTGTATAATAACCGAGACGAAGTCGAGGTTATTATTCACCGATATTCACTGAGCCTGAGGCGAATAATTGTTTTAGTATAAAATACACAATTTCGTACCTTTAGGATCAACATTTTTCTTTAAAATTGTTAATTTCCTCGTTTGTCACATTGACAACTTGGCTGGCGGCCATTTGGGAAAAACGCTGTAGGTGATTATCGCGAATTAATCCGAAGTAGCTCAACCAATCAGCGCGCGCGATTTTCTATAATCACCTGTGTATTTATACTAATAACTGACCGCTGCTGACTGATAGCCTGCCAACTACCCTCGACTGCTGCGAAGATACAGACATCACAGCAGACATCAGCGTACATGTCTCACACATGTAACTGCTGCCACTGCCAGTGCTGCATAAATTGTTGGTTAACCAAAGTTTTGCTGCAAATCGCATTTCTTCTCGACACCTTGCTTGATCAGTTGTAACTTTCTCAGATTACCGAATGTGTTGTTTCACGTGTTTTCACTTTAAACCTTCCTCACTAAAGTAAACCTTCCTCCGGGTGTACCCGCATACCCGCAGCTTTTTTACAACTCTGTATCCAGTTCTCCTTCCATTATCTATGCTCTGTCTAGAACTGGGTTTTGTATTGTAATCATTCTCGTTCTGTATCTAGTTAGTTTCTGAACATTTTAAGTTTCCATGGAGAGCGTCTCGTATGTGAGTGTATCTCATTCGCGCTTTCTCGTTTGTGCAATGTACCTTTCCTTTTAGTGTCATGTATTATACGGATGACGGATCCACTTCTATTTTGTACTTTTGTTGTAGTTTACCCCATAACGTTGCAAAATTAAAATAAATAAATGTGTCTTAAGAAAGAAAAGGCATTGAGTTGAAATCAGAATAAATCAGAGATTATAGAGAACGAAATACTGACGTTTTAGGCCAAAGTCCTTCATCAGAGTAAATCATGGAGTAAATATAAAAGTAGAGTGCTGTGTAGGCAGTGTGTTTACGATGTATAGAAAATCTTAAAGATGGTGAACTGTTTGAGATTTTAGAGAACAAAATACTGACGTTTTAAGCCAAAGTTCTTCATCAGAGTAAATCATGGAGTAATATAAAAGTAGAGTGCTGTGTAAGCAGTGTGTTACGATGTATAGAAAATCTTAAAGATGGTGAACTGCTGAGATTTTAGAGAACGAAATACTGACGTTTTGAGTCAAAAGTTCTTCATCAGAGTAAATCATGAAGTAATATAAAAGTAGAGTGCTGTGTATGGCAGTGTGTTACGATGTATAGAAAATCTTAAAGATGGTGAAACTGCTGAGATTTTAGAGACCGAAATACTGACGTTTTAAGCCAAAGTCCTTCATCAGAGTAAATAATGGAGTAAATATAAAAGTAGAGTGCTGTGTAGGCAGTGTGTTACGATGTATAGAAAATCTTAAAGATGGTGAACTGCTGAGATTTTAGAGAACGAAATACTGACGTTTTGAGTCAAAAGTTCTTCATCAGAGTAAATCATGAAGTAATATAAAAGTAGAGTGCTGTGTAGGCAGTGTGTTACGATGTATAGAAAATCTTAAAGATGGTGAACTGCTGAGATTTTAGAGAACATAATACTCACGTTTCAAGCAAAGCCCTTCAATCAAAGTAAATCATGGAGTAATAGTGACATTTTATATAGTCAGTATTTCATTCTCTAAAATCTCAGCAGTTTCGCCATCTTTAAGATTTTCTCTACAACGTAAACACACTGTCTTCACAGCACTCTACTTTTATATTACTCCATGATTTACTCTGATGAAGAACTTTGGTTTAAAACGTCATTATTTCGTTCTCTAAAATCTCGTTGATTCTTACTTACGGGTGACTCAACACAAGGTGTACTAGAAACGGGTAGAATCAGCACCAGAAATAGCTTTTTAGCTAACAAAGCTTTAATGAAAGTCAGTAGACAAGAAGCCAACAGTAAACGTTAATTCACGAGGTAAGATTTCAAAGTTAAGTGAGAAAGAGGGACATCAAGCAAGCAACATCTTATTACAGAAACCTTTAACACTTATTACAAAGCTTTCAGGGAGGTTAAGGTGAGACCGCTGGGTGCATCGTGCGCTGAATTGCGTCAATGCATATGTATAAGCCGGTATATGTATATGTATATGTATATATATGTAAATATGTATATATGCATGTATATATATGTATATATGTATATATGTACATATGTATATATGTACATGTATATATGTATATATGTATATATGTATATGTAAATATGTATATGTAAATATGTATGTATATATATATATATATATATTATACAATACCCTGGTTGCTATGCGTGTTTTCATTGGTTGTTTGGCCATGATCTATTAGAGGACAGACACATGGTCACGTCAGATCACGTCAGCTGACTTGCTTATTTCTTTCTTCATGCCCCAAAATCTGGGGAAGAGTTTCGATAAAAACCTTTTAAATTTTTATTGTATAAAACAAATAGATTCCATTTTTTTGTTGTCTGTTCAGTTATAGATACACAGAGGACGTCACAACGTGGTAAGAACATCAGTGACCCACTCGACTGCGTCTCGTGGGCCACTTTTTTGTTCTTACCACGTTGTGACGTCATCTGTGCATCTATAACTGAACAGACAACGGCAAAATGGAATCTATTTGTTAAATATATATATATATGTAAAATATGTAAATATGTATATGTATATGTACTGTATATGTACAAGGTATGTATATATATATATAGTATATATATATATATATATATATTTATTATATGGCTTTGTAATATCCTGAGATCTGATTGGTGAACGCACGGTCCGGAAAAATGCGTATACCGGACCGTCTTTTTTCCGTATCCGGACCGCTGTCCCGGATGTTTGATTTTGCTCGCGTGAATTTCTAAGGTTTTCACACTAAGTTTGATACAATAATTATCGAAAAAACTTGAAATAGCCATATAATAAACGCTTTATTAACCTCGTTTACTTGGTCTGTACGGGAAAATAATCAGACCTCGGTCTTTTTTGTACGTCAAGACGTTGGTCTGATATTTTCCCGTACAGACGTCGTTCTCGGTTAATAATCTTTTTAATATATGTATATATATATATATATATATATATATATATATATTCAAATAAAAAAGTGTTTGTTCGCGAAATGTCGAAAAGTGCTCAATACCGTAAAGATAGAGCGAATATACTATAAGTGGGCTTACCTCAAATTGTTGATGGTCGCTACTGTCAGTTTCACGCTGGGCGATCTTCAGGCGCCTGAAGATCGCCCGGCGTGAAACTGACAGTAGCGACCATCAACATTTGAGGTAAGCTCACTTATAGTATATATATAAATATATATCACAAATGCATTTGAAAGCTAATTTGCTTGAATAAGCGATTGGGAAAACAGAAAAGTTAAGTATTAGTAATTTATGTATATATGCATGTTAACCCAGATTGATAAACGTTTATAATATATATTTTTACTCTAAATTTTACTCTTAAACTCTAATTTTAAGTCTTAAACAGGAATAAAACCTGGAACTTTCTAATCACAGTGAGACCTAGGCTTGATTTTCCAGCCATCTCACGGACTCCGGTGTACTACACCTCTCCTGGAAGAGAGGGTTGGACGAGTAAACATGGGCATACAATTGTTAAAGTGTTTATGAAACGAAAATTAAGTTTGTCTTATTTGAAAGTACTTTTGAAATGACAGAGGAACATCTTTTGCAGTTTTTTTGTTTCCTTGCTATCGTTGTTGAGATATCACAGTTTGTTTGATACGTGAAACTAACCAGTGACATCACAACGTGCATAATGACTTACTGGGAAAGGTTATATATCTTTGCTACTATTAAACGGAATCAGTTGAAAATGTATATCTTTGTTGTTGTAAGGGGAAAGCACACACACACATAATTGCTCCGAAGTGCCATTCCGTCTGATACTAAAAAAATATATAACCTTTCCCGGTAAGCTCATTATGCACGTTGTGACGTCCACTGGTTAGTTTTCGCCTTATAAAACAAACTGTGATATCTTAAAAGCAAAGCAAGGAAACAAAAAAACTGCAAAAGATGTTACTTTGTCATTTCAAAAGTACTATTCAAATAAGACAAACTTAATTTTCGTTTCATAAGCACTTTAAATGTTACATTCTCTTGCAGCAGTACATGGACAAAAGGAAAAGATATTCAGTAGCTATGCAACACCTAGCTGGATTTTCATGCTCACTCTAGCTTATGCAGCGATTGTCTTGTCCGTAATTCTTAAAGATCTTAAGGGGTTTAAGGTTAAGCGACAAGACTTAGAAGAACATTTTCCGAATGATAAGTTGCAAACATTATCGCAAGGTAAATAAATATAAAGTGCTGTACACAAATGTATGCAAGGAAGGAAGGGAGGGAGGGAAGGAGAGGGGGAGGAGGAAGGAAGGAAGGGAGGGAGGTAGGGAGAGAGGGAGAAGGAAGGGAGAAAGAAAGGGAGGAAAAGAAGGGAAAGAAGGCAGTGCGGGAGAAGGAAGGAAGGGGAAGAGGAAGAGAGAAATGAATGAAAAGAGGGAGGGAGGAGGGAAGGGAAGGAAAGAGGGAGAAGGAAGGAAGGGGAAAAGGAAGGAAGGAAAGAAGGAAGGGAGGGAGGGAGGGAAGGAGAGAGGGAGGGAGGGAGGGAAGGAGAGAGGGAGGGAGTTAGAGAGTGAGGGAGGGAGGAGGGAGGAAGGAAGGAAGGAAGAAAGGAAGGAAGGAAAGGAAGGAAAGGACGAAAAGAAAGAAAAGAAAGAAAAGAAAGAAAAGGAAGGAAGGAAGGAAGGAAGGATGGAGGGAAGGAAGGATGGAGGGAAGGAAGGAAAGGAAGGAAGGAAGGAAGGAAGGAAGGAGGGAAGGAAGGAGGGAATGAAGGAAGGAAGGAAGGAAGGAAGGAAGGAAGGAAGGAAGGAAGGAAGGAAGGAAGGAAGGAAGGAAGGAAGGAAGGAAGGAAGGAAGGAAGGAAGGAAAGGAAGGAAGGAAGGAAGGAAAGAAAGAAGGAAGGAAGGAAGGAAGGAAGGAAGGAAGGAAGGAAGGAAGGAAGGAAGGAAGGAAGGAAGGAAGGAAGGAAGGAAGGAAGGAAGGAAGGAAGGAATGACAAACAAATAGACAGATGAATGGATGGAAGAAAGGAGGGAAAGTAGGAAAGAAAGAAGGCAGATAAAAAACAAACAAACAAACAAACAAACAAACAAACAAACAAACAAAACAAGTAAACAGACAGACAAATAGAAACATTAACTACTGAAAACTATTTAAATTAAGATGCATGGTCTAGTGAGCTAATCAAGCGTCTCAATGCTCACTCCTGCAAACCTGGTGCCATACATCAAAACACAACCTTACTTCATGGACTCAAAGCAGGAACCTTCCAAGAGTTGGGTCGAGTCAAAGATGTTTGAAGTGTGTGTGTTGCAATGCTGTGAGAGTCATCACTGTGAACTGGCATTATTCCAGGACAACTATTGTTATGGAATAACTTGCTATAGTCAACAACATTGTAAAACTGTTCCAGCACTTGAAAGCAACCATGAACTAGTCACTGTCTTCTTGTACAAAACTTCAAGGGCAAATGTAACTTCAAATACAGGTAAGGTATCCCCCTTTTACAACAGAAAGTAACTTTATACAGTATATATATATATATATACACCTGAGCCGCCTGAAGATTGCCCAGCATGAAACTGACAGTAGCGACCATCAACATTTCAGGTAAGCCCACTTATAATATATATATATATATATAGTTCAATCTACAGACACGGTGTTTCGCTGTACAACAGCTCATCAGTGTAGCTTGGAACAATCTGAATGAACTTCATCAATTACTTATACACATGGGCGATCGTCGGTGACAACCGCATGTGGGACAGCATCGGTGAAGTACATTCAGATAGCGTGAAGTGCGCATAGGGCCCAGAGTGCTCAAAACTTCCACAAGGGTAGTGAGCGTTGCATTATCGCTTATAGGTACCCACGGCAACTTCACAGAGTGCTCAACAACACCGAAGTGAAGGAGCGTACATAGTATATATAATATATATATATATACAATACAAATGAGCACGTGTGATTTTGTTCACAGGAATGTCGGAAAGTGCTCAATACCATAAAGGTATAAGTTTAAGTGGGCTTACCCTCAAAATGTTGAGTGTTGCAACTGTCAGTTTCACGTGGGGCGATCTTCAGGCAACTGAGTTGTTTCAATTCGTGGGCCACTTAAATGGTTTTGGTCAAAGGTGGGTGTGTGGGCGGTGAAACAATGAATGCATCTCTCAAATGGGTTTGGTCGAAAGGTGGGTGTGTGGGTGGTGAAACAGTGAATGCATCCCTCAGATGGTTTTGGTCAAAAGGGTGGGCGTGTGGGCGGTGGATTCCTCAAACTCCTTTCCTTGTTTTGATTGTTGTCTAGATTGTTGATATTAAATTTATTTTTATGCCTGCATGTCAAAATGATTTCTGATCTTTTATTGAGTAAAAAAGTGTTTTTGTCTACTTTCATGATACAAAGTTTCTTTTCCAAACATAAATTGCATCTGCCTGATCCTCCTGAGTAGGAAGCCGCGTGTTTTAACATAGACCAGGTTATGTTGAAATTTCATAAAATTTTGAGGGATGCATTCATTGTTTCACCACCCACATGCCCGACACACTCAACATTTTGAGGTCTCTATCTTTACGGTATTGAGCACTTTTCGACATTTCGCGAATAACACTTTTGTTTTGTTTGAATATATATATATATAATATAATATATATATATATATATAATATATATAGTATATATATACATTAAAAGTGCAAAATCCCTTTGATGAGTAGAAATCATCTGGCAACAGACAGAGTAAAACAATAAAGAGGCCATTTTTTGCCAGCTCAGGCAGGAATGGGTTAATCACTTGTTAACTCATTTGCTGCCTAGGATGTCTGAGGGTTTCTTTCTTTGATGAGTAAAATCACCTGGTGTCAGACAGAGTAAAACAATAAAGAGGCCATTTTTGGCTAGCTCAGGCAGGAATGGGTTAATCACTTGTTAACTCATTGCTGCCTAGGATGCCTGAGGGTTCTCTCTTTAATTTTCCATGTGTATTTTTCAAAAAAACAAACAAAGTCCTGAAAACCTTAAACAGTTGGTGTTCAAACTAAATTCTCTGAAACACTAACATTATTACTAAAATATAAAAAGCTTCTTAAACAAATCAATGTAAAGTATGGTGCATAAACTTACAGTTTAAATATGTGAAAAAATTCCATCCATCCTAATATAATCCACAAATCAAGAATCTCTTCTGTCAAGAAGCTTACCAGGAGATGGATGTTTCGGCCTTATTAATCCTTTCTAACAACATGGGACAAGACGACATACTCCAGCTTGAACTTCAGTTCAATAGTCAGAGTGTCAGACCAAATGCATTTTCCATTCAAAATATTATCACTCCAGTGATTCAATACAGTATCGTCAATAAGCCATAGAATATACCAGTGATAAAAGTATCAGATTTGGTCATATAAGTCCTGAATTTTCGCCGTTAAATCTTCGTTTAAGACCTGTTTTCTTCTGCATGGAGAAAGTTTAATAGAAGAAGCCGCCATTTTGTTTTCTTGTTAGGTAGTGTCCAGGCTTTCGGTTGTCCATGTCCACTACCCCACTTACGGGTTATGTCACTTATATATAGGCTGATTCCCCCCCCCCCCCCCCCTTTCAACTCAGGAGGTTACGAGTGTCTGTCTGCCTGCCTGTCTGTCTGTCTGTCTCCTCCTAGCCTGCCTGCTTGTCTGTCTGTCTGTCTGTCTGTCTGTCTGTCTGTCTGTCTGTCTGTCTGTCTGTCTGCCTGCCTGTCTGCCTGTCTGCCTGCCTGTCTACCTGTCTGTCTGTCTGTCTGTCTCCATGCCTGCCTGCCTGCCTGCCTGCCTGTCTGCCTGCCTGCCTGCCTGCCTGCCTGCCTGTCTGCCTGCCTGCCTGCCTGACTGCCTGCCTGCCTGTCTGTCTGTCTGTCTGTCTGTCTGTCTGTCTGTCTGTCTGTCTGTCTGTCTGTCTGTCTGTCTGTCTGTCTGTCTGTCTGTCTGTCTGTCTGTCTGTCTGTCTGTCTGTCTGTCTGTCTGTCTGTCTGTCTCTGTCTGTCTCTGTCTGTCTGTCTGTCTGTCTGTCCTGTCTGATTTGGACGAGAATTTCATAAAAATCTGACCACAACATACTGCGTGTAAAAGAAAGGCTTGATATCATTATTTTATGCAGATATTTTTGCATAATTATGTTACAAGTGCAATCAAGCATTTTATTCATTCATTCATGTGTTGGTCTCGTCAGCTAGCCTGGTTTAATAGCGGGATGGCTCGTTTTCTTTTTAACACTTTGAGGCCTGGACCTCTCCCTGTGCTGAATAAAATCGTCTGGCGTTAGCCAGAATAAAATACTAAAGACTCGTCTTCAGGCTTCAAAGTGTTAAAGAGATAGGTTTTAATACTTTGAGGCCTGGACCTCTCCCTGTGCTGAATAAAATCGCCTGGTGTTAGCCAGAATAAAATACTAAAGACTCGTCTTCAGGCTTCAAAGTGTTAAAGAGATAGGTTTTAACACTTTGAGGCCTGGACCTTGTGTTGAATAAAATCGTCTGGCGTTAGCCAGAATAAATTACTAAAGACTCGTCTTCAAGCTTCAAAGTGTTAAACATGTCTAATATGATGACCCGCTGGCTGAGGTAAATGCAGTCTCCGAGTGCCCTCATGCCCTCTTGTTTTTTTATTTTTTTAAATTATGTCATATATTTAGACCAGGAAATCAACCAATCAAAAACCAGGAAAGTCAACAAAGAACAGCAGCCCAAGATTTGTATTTTATCCCGTGGGACACCGACGACGCAAAAGAACTTCGCATTTTTCAGTAAACCTTCGAAAAATAGCAAGCCATTATAACTGACGATGAAAAGATGAGACAAATTTTGACAGAGAAGGCTGATGAACATTTGACCGGGAAATATTCTGTTAAAAATAAAAGTCTGGCAAAAAGGAGAAGGGAACGATAATGGAAAGAGAAATAAGAGTATGAACATTAGATCAGTTTTTTTCACGAGATAAAGTAATTAGTTCTACGCGTAATGGTCAACCAGTATCCAGTGATAAACACAGAAAGATTGTGACACATAAGGTTTGTATCTTGCGTGTGAAGATTCTTTTTAGCTAGGCAGCATGTAGCGTGGTAAACAAAGGCAATAACAGACAGACAAATGAACGGACAAACAGACAGACAAACAAACAAACAAACAAACAAACAAACAAACAAACAAACAAACAAACAGACAAATAGACAGACAGACAGACAAACAAACAAACAAACAAACAAACAAACACACACACACAGACAGACACAGCAGACAGACAGACAGACAGACAGACAGACAGACAGACAGACACAGACACACACACACACACACACACACACACACACACAGAGACAGACAGACAGACAGACAGACAGACAGACAGACAGACAGACAGACAGACAAGACAGAGAGACCGAGAGAAACAGATAACAAACATACATGCACAAACAGGCACACAGACAGACAAACATGTATATATATTATATATAATTCATTTTTTCTCATGAAATCTTTTGTAGAAAAACGACAATGTCAACAACATAGACTGGAGTTCTAAACTGCTCAAAGCAGCAATCTCGAGTTCGTCTGTTGCTCTTCTTATCGTAGTCTTAGTTTTACTGGCTATGACCAGAAAAAAGACAAAAGGACAACAACAGTAACATTATTCCCAAGATTTAGGACGAAGTAACCCGTTTAAAGACCCGTTTAGCAGCCGGTTCTCGTTTTGTTTTCTGCTCTGATTGGGACTGGGTTTCGGGATTGTAACCAAGCAACTGACATGCATCGCGCAATGGCAACCAGTCACGAATACAGCAGAGCCCACTTTTCTTCCTCTCTCTCAACGAAGAAATAAGGAAAAGAAGGCTCTGCTCGCAGGGTACATTAGGTGTTACATTAAGTGACGAACCATACCGGCTGAGTTACATAGTTTCGCTGTCCACAATATAGTTTTGATATTTTTTCTTTTAAAATGAGTAATAATAGACGGGCATTTTATCTTAATGTAGCTTTGTTGACTTGTTGTGTTTACAGACAGTTTACAGACAGTTGCGTATAGGCATGCAGTGTTGAAATACAAATCGAAATATAGTAAGGTTTGAGTACTGCCGTCTGCCGAAATTATTGAACGTATTTTCTAACGTTTCGAGCGAAGGCCCTTCGCTCGAAACGTTAGAAACTACACGTTCAATAATTTCGGCTGTACACAAACCTTACTATATTTCGATTTGAATACAATAGAGGCTTTTTAAAACTCTCAATTTAAACCAAGGGCGCTTTCCAATTGACAAGGTTAGACGGGTCAGTCCGGCCAGAATGGACTTGCTTTTGATCATAGGACCAAATTTTCCAGTCCCGACCATCCCAGGCCTCAAACGAATCGTGTTCCATATAACCGGACTGACCGGTCTAACCGTGTAAATGGAAAGCCCCCCAAGTTGTCAAGCTGTCTTTTTGCTGTCCATGCACTTACATACACTCAATAACAGCTAAGTATGTTTTTGGCACTTTTAAGTGTTTGAAGAAGACTTCGCACTCTAAACTTTGTGAAAAGCATAACACTAATTTACAAAATAAAAATCCCAAACCGGTCGAACAAAAGCTAACTCGCGTTATCTACATTTGCCATCGCTTTCATTTAAAGTTTTGGCTTACCGAAAACTAGTTTAATTATAAACGAGTTCCTCATTGGCGAATTGCATATGAATTTAAACTCTGATCACGCGTGCCCTATAATTCATTAAAACTGTTTGCCTATTAATTCACGTAATTATCAATTCAATTTCTCGGCTTTCGTTCAACGTGAAACGCAAACACGACATTATGTTTCTGCTTGGAAAAAAAACCATTAAAGTATTGATTATTATATAAACTAGCTATTGTCTAAGTTTATTATTTTTTTAGAAAGTATAATATAAATCATTACCCAGAAATTTGGGACAAAGATGGCGTCGCGCGGGCGCATATAGGCCATTAAACATGACGGCCAAATCGTATAAGGAATAATACAGTAAAATCGTACATTTTAAAATTTATCCTACTAGGGACATAGACTTCTCGGTTGCGGAGCTCGATTCCTGTTAAGAGTTAAGTAAGGAAACGTTATAAACAAAAAATGTTCGCTTAACCGAAATACACAGCGGTTCCCAACATCGATTTATTTACGCTGCTTATTTGACTCATTCTGTTATGTAAGCCATAGTAATCCTGCTAAACATGCGATACAAATCTGCCAAATACACCACTTTCCTTGCGAATGATGCAAAGTTGCGGAGCTTGCTATGTATTTAGCAATGTTCGAACTGCTAATATAACTCGTAAATATCTCCGTATCTAACAACATTGCGGTTCCCAAAAGCCTTTAAACTTTCTTGGTTTTACAGTGTGTTTGAGCAATACACCAATCGTAGTTTTATTTAGGCCCACATGCAAATTAGTTTCCTTTTCAATTTGGGCCCCTATGCAAATTACATCGTGTCTATTAAAGCATAACGGGAAGATAACATAGGCTGGGACTATTTTTTCATGTTTTTGAGTTCATTATTTTTAGACACTACGTTTAGGATTATTGTCAAGGATAATTGAGAAGCAAATTTTATCCTTGTAGAATACCTAAGCATTAAAAGGTTTCTGAAATCAGAAAATGTTATACTTTACTGCGGCTGCTTCAGCCTCATGTTATAAACGAACTACGTTTTATCCCGACTCAGATTGTATGCCCAGTCGAAACTCCGATTTCGTCTATCGGCAGGAGGCCCGTTATGTCTAAACGTGGAGTTTGAGCTGTGAGAAGGACAAACGACGGAGCCACGGAGGTCTCTTTCTCTTTCGAGCAGCCTGCAGCCATGTTTGTTTACTTTGAAAGCAGAGGGTGATATTTGTTCTTAGCAGCCGTTTGCATTTTCGCAAAATATTTACTGTATATTATTATCATGGGAGTAACCACTGGCTACGAACGTGGCCGCAAAATGTCCCAAATTTCTGGTAATGTATAAATTAGTTTTAAGTAATTTACTTCGAAACATATGTTTTTAAATCTTGTGGTAGCCACCCGTAGTCTTTGACGAATGTCGGTCAGTTAATGTATAAAAACACTCGTTTTCCATGGTAACTTCAAAACTGCTTGGCAATCGCGCTGTTTTGTTGATTAAAATAATAAATAGAGCTGAGTTTAGTCATAATTAAAGTCATTTTATCGGTCGCCCTTATATAACTGCTATATATATAGCTTTGATAAAGTCAGACGAGGTTCACAGTCGAAAGTCATTCTTTGGGTTTATATTCTTCGCCTCGTTTTCTGCCATAACGGAACTGTGAAGAAAGTCAGACGAAAGTCGAAGACGAATTTGAACTAACTGTTATAGCTTGGACAAAGCCAGACGAAGTCAGTCACAGTCGAAAGTCATTGTTTGGCTTCATCAATCTTTGCTTCAAGTTCTACTTCAACAAACTGTTGAAAAAATCAGACGAAAGTCGAAGACAAAAGTCGAAGAGAAAAGTTGAAGACGAAGTCACCTTTTTGTTCTTGAAAATGTCTGCGCCAAGCAAAGCAGGAACGAGAACAAGTGTAACTGTTAAAAAGAAGAAACGACCACGAACAAGAGTTGAAAGATTAAAACTAAAGGAAGCTAATCTAAGACGAGATTTAAAATCGACGTTGAATGAAATCAAGGAAGACACGGAAAAGCGAGGCAAGCAGGAATCGTTGGGGACGGTCGAACGACAGAAGCTTGCGAGTCGTTCAACAGTCATACGTTCCAAACTCCTCCGTCTACAAGATGAAATTGAGACGAGGAACTACGTGAAAGACGATAACGAGAGTAAGCAGATTCGTAGCAAGATTGAAGACCGTTATGCGTTCGCTGCGAGAAAGCACAACCGATTACTCAGGATGACTGCCGAACTGGAAAGACTAAAAGCAGACGTGGACGCCATACGCGTTATAGCGAACAACGAATTAGGGCTGGAAAGAAGGGAGTTCGATCGAGCTAAGAGCGTACCAAACGCGTCCTTGGTCGACCAGCGAAAAACGTTAGCCGGGAGAACAAGAGTTTCAACTACCAGTTTTAGACACTCGACAAACAAACTCGACGACGCGGCCGAAGAGAGGGAAGAACGCTTGGAAGACGTCCGCGATTCCTTGTCGAAACTAGGAATCGAGACGCCGCGCCAAAAACTCGAGAAAGCCGATGGACTGGAGCACAAATATGATATGACGAGGGAAATTAGAAACCTGGCCCATGGGCAGATGATTTCAAGGCTACACAAGAATTCCTACTGGCGAATCAATCCCCCCTACAGACGAAAACGGAAGACAGTGGCGCACGTACGAAGGGCATATGCACGTGATTTTTACGAACATAAAGTTGATATTGAGAAAGCCAGAGACGCGAACGTGGTGAGCCCGAGAAAAGAAGTGTTGGAGCAGATGAAAAAGGAAGATGAGTTGACTAGGTTTAAAATGTTATCCGGACGGACCATCTCGGTTAAGAAAATGAAGGACTTCACTCCGCCAGGAATGACTTTGACTACAGTTGAATAGTAAAGCTTTTGTATTGTATATTTGTATATAGAGAACTCGTGGCCAAGCTCTTGGCAACGGCTTCCGTAGCTTAGTGGTCAGAGCACTGCACTAGCATCGCAGGGTCGCTCGATTCATAGCCAGAAGACCTTACAATACAATACAATACAATACAATACAATACAATACAATACAATACAATACAATACAATACAATACAATACAATACAATACAATACAATACAATACAATACAATACAATACAATACAATACAATACAGTACAGTACAGTACAGTACAGTGC
Source organism: Paragorgia papillata (assembly GCA_035771165.1). NCBI lineage: Eukaryota > Metazoa > Cnidaria > Anthozoa > Scleralcyonacea > Coralliidae > Paragorgia > Paragorgia papillata. Next base: position 22,997 of record JAWNZC010000131.1, read on the forward strand.
AGTACAATATTGACAATACAATACAGTACAGTGCAGTACAGTAAAGTACAGTACAATACAATATTGACAGTACAGTACAGTACAGTACAGTACAGTACAGTACAGTACAGTACAGCACAGTACAGTACAGTACAGTACAGTACAGTACAGTACAGTACAGTACAGTACAGTACAGTACAGTACAATGTTGTGTTTTCACAATTGGTCCTGGTTTGGTCATAAAATGTATGTATCGTTAATAAAATAAGCCCTCTTAATAAAATCTTATATCTTTCTCAATTCATTGTGAAATAATAGATGGATAAATTAATGAGTTTACAAACAACAAAACTAAAATAAAGCAAGCAATAAGGTACCTTTATTTATCGATTTGTTTGGCAAAATACATTCAGTCTTTCTAAATTGGACCATCTATGACTTCGTATATACCATCCCAAGTTCGCCGTTCGACAGGCTCTCACATTCAAATAGACTCGGCAAAGCTCTGGCTCTGACATGCACAATAGACTTGTTCCCAGGTCTTTTTGTTGCCATGTCCATGGTAAATCGCCAACGACTCCACATTCCACACTTTAATCTCTTGGTATGATAGTCCAATTCCTTGATCATTGACAAATTCCGCACACTAATCTCTTGGTATGATAGTTCATCGCATCACTCAGGATTCCTTGATCATTGACAAATTCCGCACTCTAATCTATTGGTATGATAGTTCATCGTATCACTCAGGATTCCTTCATCATTGACAAATTCCGGACTCTAATCTCTTGGTAAGATAGTTCATCACATCACTCAGGATTCCTTCATCATTGACAGGAATCCAAGGTCTTTCATAGCAGTCCACGTCTTATTCCGTTGGCAAGATAGTCCTTCACATCATTAGACAAAATTCTTCTGTCTTTCGTAAGATCTTATGCACTTCAAAATCCTTTTTCACGATGCTCCATTAATCACTCACGAATCCAAGATCTTTCATAGCAGTCCAGACTCTATTCTGTTGGAAAGACAATCCTTAACATTAGATAACTTTCTATAATGATAACAGATAAAGTTATTTGCCCCTAGAGGCCATTCAGTAATGTATAGGTATTTAATTATTGAAAGATTAAGCGACTCAAAATCTCAAACGGAACAACGCAACCCCCAAAATATGTTCACTTTTGTGAAGTGTCCTCTGTCGAAGCTTCAATTCCCTGAACCAATCATAGAGATAGAGCTGGATTTTGGCAACCTGTAGGGTATGTTGGTGTGATAATGTCTTCGTTTTTACAGTAAAATTTGAACTATACTCGCTGTAGAATTAGATGAAAAAGTTCGCTCAAGTTGCTGCAAATGGTGTTTCCGAGGTTCTAGATTTCAAAAATTTTCGGGGGGAGGACCACCGGACCCCCCCCCTACAAATGCGCTCACTAATTGCCACTACAGCCCCACGACTTTATGACACCTTGCTACGGCACTGCTACCACAGACAGCCCGAGTAATAAGGTGTTGCTCCGAGTGACGAACCATACCGGACAAGTAGAGAAAACACTACACGCGGGTGCGAATCCCAAGCAGGACCAAGTAGAGCTTTTTCTCTACTTGTCCGGTACACGCGTAAAACGCACAACTTGTTCACGGTTGTCAAAAGGCGTGAACAATGTTGTGCTGCTCGCCGTGAACAAGTTGTCAACAAGTTGTTCACTTATGGTTCGAACAACTTGTTCACGGATAAATCAACAGTCATGAACAAGTTGTTCCAACAGCACATTTTTATAGCCAACAACGTTGTTCGCACATGATACAACATGTTGTAACAGCATGACGAAATAACAACGATGAACAACAATGTTACAACAATGGTGAATGTGGTTGATGTATCAACACGTTCTTCGGTTGTTACAACATGCGTGAACAACGGTTGTTGTTTCATCAAGCTGTAACAACTTGTTGAAACAATGACGAACAATGTTGTTCATTTATCAATGTTGTTCACACATGTCAACAAGTTGTTACAGCATTGTTCAGGCAACAATGCTGTAGCAACTTGCGAGATTTTTACGCGTGATATGGTTCGTCACTCGGAAGAAACTTGAAGAAATTAGTCTATTTCGAAATATCCAATAACCAGTGCTGTGAGTAACTTTGTTACAAGTAACTAGTTACAGTAACTAGTTACATTTTTAAGTAACTGTAACGGAAACTAGTTACTTTTTCTGAAGAAGTAACTGTAACTATAACTAGTTACTTTTTCTGAAGAAGTAACTAACTATAACTAGTTACTTTTTTAAAGAACTATAACTAGTTACAATATTTGGTTCAAAAATGTGACTACCGGTAGTATAGTTACTGATATTCAGTTGAGGATGTCATTCCAGCTTGATAAAAATGGTTTTGATATAATAATAAAGGTACATTACACACACATTTGACTATTTCTGCTTAGTGACAACTATATTTAGGCATTTAGCTGTAAAAACATAATTATGGTACTGGTATCTAAAAACTAGTAATTTCTTTTTTGATTCTTAGTAACACGAACAATGGAATGTAACTTTGTAACTAGTTACAAAAACTTTTGAAGTAACTTTGTAACTGTAACTAGTTACTTTCTTTTCATTGTAACTTTTATCAGTAACTAGTTACTTTTCTAACGATGTAACTGTAACTGTAACTAGTTACAAAAATTATGTAACTTTTACAGCACTGCCAATAACCGAAGTACTATCATTTCCCAACTTGACCTGTAGCTCAGTCGGCAGAGCCGCGGACTAGTAAACCGAAGGTCGCGAGTAGGGATTTTCTCTACTTACCCAGTGTGCTTCGTTACGGAGTTCACTGTCCATTATTACTCGGGCTACTGTGGTAGACGAGTCTAGGTTTCGGCTCCGTTATTATTATTTTTTTGTCTATGTTTCGAAATGGCAATCATTACGTCATCCCATCAGGCCTTGCGCGGCTGATGATGCGTTGCTAAATGCTAATCTTCATGTTTTCTTTCTTCGCTTTCCTGAATCCTGATGTTTGATCAAGTTGTTTGAAGTCAAGTGTTCTTTCTTGGACATGTTCAGTGTGTTCACAGACATAGCTATTGTTCAGTGATGTCGCTGGCAGGTATTGATCTTATATACGTTTACAATCGCTGATTAAACATGATCGTGCTGTGTTGATATTTTAACACCAGAAGGGACTCGACATATGAACGCTGTGTGGAAATACGTTAAATACAGGCAATCGTGTTTTGTGTATTGTGTTTTCTATCGGAGAATTAGATTGTGTTTTGACTATTTTTTGTGACCAATGATGTTTAGACTTTTATAGATAATTTAACCTGACCAGGTGTTTTGTTAATAATTGTTCTGGAACCTACCATACCTCGCGTAACGTTCCATTTCGGCGACGTCTATTCCGCCACACGTAAATCACTTTGATTGATGACGTTTTGACATGTGCAATAGTCAGTATTCATTTCGTCACGCGACCCAGCCAATCAGGGGAATCCAGAAAATCCTGACATGCGCAGAATGGAGCTTCTATTTCATCACGTGACCCAGCCAATCACGGGCATCCACAAAATCCTGACATGCGCAGAATGGAGTTTCTATTTCTTCACGTGACCCAGTCAATCACGGGCATAAAGAAAATCCTGACATGTGCAGAATGGAGCTTCTATTTCGTCAAATGACCCATCAATCACGATCCAAGAAAGCGTCACGTGTCAAAATTCATTGCCATGACAACGTAGTGGTCCAGCCAATCACAATTCCGAAACTGTCCGAAAATACAAAACAATTCCGTTTTCATATTTCTGAGCGGCCAAATAAGCCAATCACAACTCAGAAACTTTTACAAGAAATATCACCCTGTTGTTAACCAGCCAATCACAACAGAGCATGAGTAAATAAATTATGAAAAAACATCCGTTATTAATAACCAGATGAACAAAACATACTGTACATTTTGTAAGTTTTTTTTGTTTTTTTGATTTTTTTGTAATTTTTTTTTTTATTTTTGTAACATTTTGTAATTTTTTTTATTTTTATAACATTTTGTAAATTTTTTTTATTTTTGTAACATTTTGTAATTTTTTTTATTTTTATAACATTTTGTAATTTTTTTTGATTTTTATAACATTTTGTAATTTTTTTTGATTTTTGTAACATTTTGTAATTTTTTTGGGTTTTTTTTTAATTTTTTGGCTGGATTTTTTTCAATCCGTTTGTGCAAAAACGACGACTTGATGGATCATTTGTCCATCTCGGCGAAGAACTGATCGATGTCGATCAGATCGCTGACGGTGAACTTAGCGTTGGAGACGGCTGAAGCTCCGAGTTCTTGCCCAAGAAATCGTTTGCGGGTGTAAACAACATCGTGCTAGATAGACACAAGAAATAATATTAATTACATGGTCACCACGAAATCCTTTGTTTCAACTCCACCTCACCTCACCTCACGTCACCTTACCTTACCTCACTTCACCTCACCTCACTTCACTTCACCCCACCTCACCTTACTTCACCTCACTTCACCTCACCTCACTTCACTTCACTTCACCCCACCTCACCTTACTTCACCCTCACCTCACTTCACCACCTCACCTCACTTCACTTCACCCCACCTCACCTTACCTCACCTCACTTCACCTCACCTCACTTCACTTCACTTCACTTCACCCCACCTCACCTTACTTCACCTCACTTCACCTGACCTCATTTCACTTCACCTCACCTTATTTCACCTCACCTTATTTTACCTCACCTTACCTCACTTCACCTCACCTCACTTCATCTCACTTCACCTTAACTCACCTTACCTCACCTCACTTCACCTCACTTCACCTCACCTCACTTCACCTCACCTCACTTCACCTCACCTCACCTCACCTCACCTCACCTTACTTCATCTCACCTCACTTCACCTCACCTCACTTCACCTCACCTCACCTCACCTCACCTTACTTCATCTCACCTCACTTCACCTCACCTCACCTCACCTCACCTCACCTTACTTCATCTCACCTCACTTCACCTTACCTCACCTCACCTCACCTCACCTCACCTCATTCCACTACACATCAACTCACCTCACCGCACCTCACCTCACCTCACCTCACCTCACCTCACCTCACTTCACCTCACCTCACCTCATCGCACCTTACCTCAACTCACATCACCTCACTTCATCGCACCTTACCTCACCTCACTTCATCACACCTTACCTCACCTCACTTCATCGCACCTTACCTCACCCCACATCACATCACCTCACCTCACCGCACCTTACCTCACCCCACATCACCTCACCTCACTTCATCGCACCTTACCTCACCCCACCCCACATCACATCACCTCACCTCACCCCACATCACATCACCTCACCTCACTTCATCGCACCTTACCTCACCCCACATCACATCACATCACCTCATCGCACCTCAACTCACCACACCTTACCTCACCTCACCCCACGTCACGTACATCTACATCAATAAAATCACAACACAAACTCTGAGAGGACTCAAACACACAACCTTCCGTACACCACAACAAGAACTAACTTCAAGCTTAAAGTCCTACACTAACTAACAAAACATACCCTATACTGCACACGTTCATTGTGCTCCGCATGTTTGGCCACAATATTCTCGATTCGCTTCTTCCTATTCTCCCCATGCGTCTTCATCTTCTTCTCCACTTTGTCCATCAATTCCTGTGCTTTCGCTTTCTCGACCTCTACTTGGGACTTGTCCTTTGCGCGCTGCTTCCTCTTGCCCAGGCCATGAATCCGGCTCTTCATAGCGTCATCCCGACGTTTCTGCGCGTTCGCCTGACGCAGGGCGAGTTCCCCGGCATTCGCCCTCGGCGTCATCGGTCGCATTTGACGTCGGGTGTTTGGGCGAGAGGAAGGAGGACGAAGCTTAGCACCTTCCAACGGAATCACAAAAGTGACGCATTTTGACGCGGTCTCGTTGGAAGTACTGGGACATAATGGATCGACGGAAGACGGATCTTGATGTTCAGCATGTGGAATGGAAAGAGGTTTGGCTAGAGCCTCGACTTGATGTTCAGCTTGAACATCATTGGACACTGTGGTAGATTTCCCACGGAACGGAGTCTTCGGACGGCGCTGAAGTTTGGCACGTCTCTTTTTAGCGTAACGACGGAGATTTTCGGGAGTGAAGACAAAATCTGAAACAAAGGATAGCACTAAAGTGAAGTACGCTAAAGTGAAGTGGAATAGAGTAGAGTAGAGTGGAGTGGAGTAGACTGGAGTGGAATAGAGTGGAGTGGAGTGGAGTGGAGTGGAGTGGAGTGGAGTGGAGTGGCGTAGAGTAGAGTAGAGTAGAGTAGAGTAGAGTAGAGTAGAGTAGAGTAGAGTAGAGTAGAGTAGAGTAGAGTAGAGTAGAGTAGAGTAGAGTAGAGTAGAGTAGAGTAGAGTAGAGTGGAATAGAGTGGAGTAGAGTGGAGTGGAGTGGAGTAGAGTAGAGTGGAGTGGAGTGGAGTGGAGTGGAGTGGAGTGGAGTGGAGTAGAGTAGAGTAGAGTAGAGTAGAGTAGAGTCGAGTCGAGTCGAGTCGAGTCGAGTGCAGTGGAGTGGAGTGGACTAGAGTGGGGTGGGGTAGGGTGGAGTGGAGTAGAGTGGAGTAAAGTAAAGTGGAGTAGAGTAGAGTGGAGTAGAGCGAAGTGAAGTAGAGTGGAGTAGAATGGAGTGGAGTGAAGTGAAGTGAAGTGAAGTGCAATGAACCTTACCTTCCTCCTCACCGCTGCTCTCTGGCGGTGTTGGGGAACTGAATGACAGTTTTTTCTCCTTGAAAAATGGCACAACTTGACGACCTTCAGACAAAGCTGGTGGTCTGTAAGTCTAAATAAAACCAAATAAAATAATTAAAGTCCTCAACTGCTACATGTGTTGCGTATTGAGATTGTTGTTACAGGTTAAACTTACGTAGTGATACTAATCGGATTAGGTAGTAGGAACCTTAGCGTTCTTCCTGTAGTTGTCTTCATGTGTGGTTATCACGAAATATGTAAATGACGTAGTTTCCTAATCTGGGTGTGGTTCACACGCAATGTTATGTTATATAAGATTGTACTTTGTTTTATTAAATTGTTCGCCACTCCAACTCTGTTGTGTGTGTGTGTGTGTTAAAGCTCCGCTTGCTAAAAGATAACAAACATTACGGTACGTTCGTTCGTTTATTCGTCCGTTCGCTTGTGTCTAGTTTTACAGTACTTACAAATCGTTTAGTTGGTTCCTCGATTGGGACCTCGTTGTGCGCAATATGGCACTCATTCTTGGTTCCAAGTCCCACGCGCTGGTTGTTCTTGGAAGCGTCATTCATGGTTGACCTGGAACCACTGGAGCTAAACCGAGGACTTGAGTGAAGGACTGGGGTTGGTGAACTCTCTTGGCTGGTTTCCTAACGGTATGAACAGACAAGATGGATAAAAATGCCATCATCATCATCATCGTCATCATTATCATCGTCATCATCATCACAACCACAACCATCACCACCACCACTATTACCACCACAACCATCATCATCGTCATCATCACCATCACCACCACTATCACCATTACCATCACCACCATCATCATCATCACCACTATCACCATCAGCATCATCATCATTAGCAGCAGCAGCACACCACCACCACTACAACCATCACCGTCACCAGCATTATTGCCATCACCACCACCACCATCATCAGCATTATCACCATCATCAGCATCATCACCATCATCATCATTATCATTACCATCATCGTCATCATTAGCAGCAGCAGCACCACCACCACCACAACAACAACCATCACCACCATTACCACTATCACCATTACCATCACCATTAGCATCATCACCGCAGCCATCATCGCCACCACTATCACCATTACCATCACCACGACACCACCACCACCACCACCACCACCACCATCATTAAAAACCTAACATTTTCAACCTACCCCACTCCAAGCCATCTTAGACTTATGTGCCCCACCAATTGAGGCTACCTGGGCACCAGTCTTCGGCTGTCGATTATCTTGTTCACGACTTTTGATGTACTTAGGCCAAGTAATCAAAGTACCATCGAGGATTTTCCCTTCGGTCGCGCGAGCTTTCTCAGAAGGGTTCATCAAGCGATTGGCAAACTCTAAAATGAGTATTAATGCAATAATGACGAGAATTAAATGGGAAATAAATGCGTAGCGTTGTAAACACTGTTTCTTTCCAAAAACTCATTCCTTTTTCGATGACATTTGCGGTAAATAACTACCAACTTTGACAGCGAAAAAGTCCACGAAGATGAAATCTTGAAACGACAAGATACATTGCAATTTTGCTCAACCCCAAGATTATAAATATGACAAATCCCCACAGCTAAGATTGTCAGGCGCGCAATTAGGGGTTGGGGGGGGGGGGGGGTTGGGGTTGGGGGGGTTGCAACCCCTGCCTTTTTAACCCTTGCCTTTTTGTGAGACCTCTAACACTAGGTTAGACATTAGATAAACAGATAATTAATCGTCTGTTGTAGTACGCAATACAATTCTCCGCAAATCTGGCGAGACTCGGAGGCTTCTAGCAGTGGGACCGGGCGGCAGCTAGGCTGAATATAATTATGATAAATTTTAAACAATGCGAGACCAAAATAAAAATTTCCGCAACCGAAAATACGAGAAAAGCGTCCTCAAAATGCAGGAAATGCCGTTTCAGAGACCCAAAATTCAAATATTTTCCGGGGGCATCCCGCCCCCGGACCCCCCTAGAATCTCTGCTTGGCTTCTAGGCCCAAATTGTTTAGGATACTGAATGACTTTGCCCTTTTTTTGCGTTCAACCCCTGCCCTCGAAATTTTCTAGTTGCGCCCCTGGATAGGCAATTTAAAATCAGTGGAACCCCTACTGAGCGGACACCTTGTGCCTATATTCGTAGTTTGTTTTACTATAATTTGACTATAACTAAGTTTTACTACAATAAAGCAATCAATACAGCACTAACTATCTTAAACACGTTCACAATTCAAAGTGTTGGTCTCTCTCGGTTAATCTCAAGTGTTTGATTATTACTGTTATTAAAGAAAACGTTAATTTTTATATGGATTTGTCCGCTTAAGATAGGTTAATTTGCTCACTGGAGCCCAAGATAGGTGTCCGTTTCCGTTTATAGTCCGTTTCAGCTTGCTTTTGAAATTCGTTTGTCAACATTCGTTGGAAGGTTGGGAACTTGGTACGGAAGTTCGTTGTGAAGTTCGTCGTGAAGTTCGTCGTGAAGTTCGTCGTGAAGTTCGTCCTGAAGTTCGTCGTGAAGTTCGAATTTAATAAGCTTTGAATTGAATTCCTTTGGTAAAATCACGGAGAAGAAGATTATTTGTTGTATAGAATATAATAATAGATACTTGGTTAAGCAGAAACAAATTGCCGACTTAAATTTGTATCTACCTCGCAACGTAGTTCGAAACATTGCGACGTAACGGAATGTTCATTTCAATTATACGTATCGGATTTCAAAAGCAAGCTGAAACTATA
>JAWNZC010000131.1:637500-807500 GCA_035771165.1 Paragorgia papillata
GGCGGTGATGAGAATCAAGGAATTTTTTTTATGTGGCCTAAGTGTCGTATTTCACTGTGACGTTTGAAGCGATTCACAAGTTCAGTCCCGCAACATTACGCCGACTATAAAAGCTTCTAAAAGAATTAACAAACTCATTTTAGTCCGTGCTTTGGTACAGTCTCGATTAATGCATTCAGGCGGACCAGACAAAAAGTCCGTTGCCTTCGTCTGCGTGGTAAATAACAAAACATTCAAAACAATTGAATATCGTGTATAAATATTTGGCCAATCAGAGAGCGTTCCCGGAATCCGTGCGGACAGACGATGTCACAGAACAAGAATTACGGAGCTGATTCATAGACGTTCTTCTTCGGGGATTTTCCGAACGTCTATGCGTAGGCTACACGACAAGAGACTTACAAGTGACAACCGGCAGTGACAACCGCCACACGACAAAGAGACTTACAAGTGACAATTACCGCCACACGCAAAGAGACTTACGTTTATATCACTGACAAATACAGGAAAGTTGGACAAAACATTCCAACCCTGCTGGATCAGGCCATCAAGACGAGTTCCTCAAAAAAGCAATGAAACGGGATTTCTGAATCGACCACATGGTTTCCAGAACCAACCGTATGGATGGATGGAATAAAAAAATTAACCAACCAACCAATCATTCAATCAACCAACCAACCAACCCGTTAGTTTGAAACGGCCTTTGTATTACTAATTAATAGTTAAGCTAATTAAACAAATAGATGCTAGGTGATCTGCTTAATTCTTGCGAATGAGTCAGAACATGATTATCTCTGAGGAGAAAGGAACTCGTATATTATCAACAGAAAGGACGCTATTTATGGACTATATCTTTATCTTTATCTACTGGCTATTTACTTGAAGGACGAGAGGAGATCAAAGTAAGAACGATTATGTATTGTTTTTATTGTACTTAAGTTAATTGTTACTTAAATATCGAATAGTTTAATTTTAGATTAATGTAATGTAGTCATGCACGCATAGCCTAAATTTAGTCTTAAGCTTAGTCACTGTTACGTTTAGTTCGAACTCGCACGAAATCGAACCAAATTGATGAACTTTCTACTGAACATTTGAACTCTAACTTGCCGCATCGTCGAATTGAATAAATATCTTTCAAAAACTCATTAATAATTCACGAGGAAAACACAAAGGAAATCAGTACCATGTCCGTGGTTTTATACCTGATAAAACGTCTTGACGTCAGAAAGAATACTAATGAACATACAATTTTATATAAAGAATACTAATGAACATACAATTTTATATAAAGAATACTAATGAACATACAATTTTATATAAAGAATACTAATGAACATAACATCCAATAACAAATTGTTTTTGAAGCCATTCAAAACACGCGCATCACGTGTTTTATCAGATCTAAAACACTCGGGCTGCGCCCTCGTGGTTTTAAATCTGATAAAACACTCCTGCTCGTGTTTTAAATATTACTTAAAGTACGTCTCTGTGTGCTCGACAAGGGAAGTTTGGAACTCATCACGCAACAATACAAGATCAAAGATCAACCCCTATATGCCTGTTTAACCTATCCCGAAATCAAATCAAAGCCTACTGCTGGATCAGGCCATCAAGACGCGTTCCACAAAAAAGCAATGAAACGGGATTTCTGAATCGACCACATGGTCTCCAGAACCAACCGTATGGATGGATGGAATAAAAAAAGTAACCAACCAACCATCCAACAACCAACCAACCAACCAACCAACCAACCAACATATATTGATTAAATCATGTAAGTCACATGACCTGGCCATGGTTATGACAGAACTCCGCCAACATCCGCAACGCTTTGTTTGATGTAGCCGCCGTCCATAATCTTGGTCGTGTCAAACCAGTTTTGAAAACAGGTTTGGACCAACGAGTTGTTTACGTGGTGGTGCTAGCTAGAGTGTAACAATTCATGTTTAATTGTTTTTATGGCTTAATTTACTAGTTGAAACATTATCGGTATATATTTTTTACGGTGACTAAAATACTTGGGAAGTTAAAAGACGACTCACAGAGCTGGTGAAATACTCGGCGATCGTCTCGTGTTGTTCACGCATATCTCGTGTTTCTGAAATTCGTTGTCAAGTTAACTTTGGCCATGCGCGACAGGAAAAGTACGGTTGGCAGAGGTCTCTTTCCTTTCTTGCTGAGCTGACCCGTGCCAGCAAGGAAAACTCAGCCATCTTTGAGAATAAATGTTGTTCTTTTTAGAATTCACGAGGAAAACACAAAGGAAAATCATGACCGTGACGTATCTCTATATGTGATAGAGACACGCTCGCTATTTTCGATGAACTTTTTCTTCGATTTTGCGGCTCAGACAACTTCAATTTTCAAAATTGATTTCTATATGAGCTTATTATATGGATAGTTTTTGAAGCCATTTAAAACATTCGCAGTACGTGTTTTATCAGATCTAAAGCACTTGGCTATCGCCTCGTGTTTTAAATCTGATAAAACACTCCTGCTCGTGTTTTAAATATTACATAAAATCAGTGCTGTGAGTAACTTCGCTACAAGTAACTAGTTACAGTAACTAGTTACATTTTTAAGTAACTGTAACTGAAACTAGTTACTTTTTCTGAAGAAGTAACTGTAACTATAACTAGTTACTTTTCTAACGATGTAACTGTAACTAGTTACAAAAATTATGTAACTTTTACAGCACTACATAAAGCTCTGTGCATATGTACTCTTGTAAAGGTACGTTTGACGTCATTTGAACACGAAAGAAGTTGAGTAGAAGCCCGAGGTGATAGCCGAATTCCTTTACACTTCTTTCGTGTTCAAATCACGTCAAATGGACCTTTATATATAAGAGTACATATGCACAGGAGCGGTATGTTTTATTTGTTTTATAAAATATGAAGAAGAAAAAAACAAACTAATTAACAATTTAATAGTCACCGAAGTCGAGGTGATTATCGTTGAATATAACTGACTAATTGTTTTAGTAAAATTTCAGGCAAGAAGAATAACTAAGAAATTTAAAACAGACGTCTTTAACTGTCGTAGTTTTATGATGTCAATTCAACTCTGCGAAGTTTTCTTCACGCTTTGACAGCTGTCGAAGACCTTCAGTTCCACATACGATTAAAATTGACCCAAAATTCAAATAATTTTATGACTAAACACTTTCTCACCTTCAAATAGTTCCAACTTAGAGCTTTTCTGTGTATACAATCTCTATCTGTTGAGTTTTTTTGACGATTTGTTAGATTTAAAAGAATGGTCGCTGCAGTCGCCATTTTGAAAAATAATTACACCATTGATTAGAAACCATCCGTCAAAATGATGATTCCGACAATTTCCGACAACAATTTCTAGTATAGTTACCTCGCGCGAGGTAACTAATCGCGAAATAGGCGGTTCAGCTCGACCAATCAGAGGGCGAGAAATTCAATAGTTCTGAAATTTTACTAAAGTGGGATCGTTTTGAAAGTTCGCTAGCTTTTCCCACCAGCTGACGCCACTCCAGGCCATTTTACGTCATTCATGATTTAACTTTTATAGATGCACGGAGCCCAGCCAATCAGAGCGTGCGTAGATGACACCTTATTTTATAATAAGCTGTAAAACTATAACAATAAGCTAGGTGGTTGAGGGAAAACGGGAAAACCTCTAGTGTTTTATTTTTTTAAATTAAACAATATTTTTTTATTGGCAATTATTCCAAAAGCTTCCTATGAAACGAAAATTAAGTCTGTCTTCTCCAGTGAACTCTATATACTGGAACGATACCTCCATAAGGTCGGCCCTATGATTGGGTGAAGCCAAACTTCCGGCTGCTGGGGGCAACACATGAACGTCTGACCAACGTCCAAGGAGCGGTAGAAAACAGACATTGGCCCAGCGAGAATTTTCTAATTTTTTGTAGTTGAACTTCATTTGAATTGATATAACGAAGCTAGTATGTATTAGAATCATTGTCCTTTCTGTCTGAGGTATGTTTGCTGGCAAAAATAGATTGAAGCAGGAAATATATTGCCAAACGAAAATAAAATTTTGCTTGGATTGATGGAAACTCCTGACGGAAATTCAGGTTATATTTAGTATTTATTCGTCTTTATTTTATGAATTCTTCCAACCCTGTCAAGCTGTGCCTTTGCTCTTATGAATAGTCTCCTCATACCTTTTGAATCATTGTAAGACCACATATATTTTAGATCTTTGATGCCTTTAAAACACTGTCGGTTCGTATTTCTGTGTTTTGTTCGATTTTTTGACTGTTCAGAAAATTTAACATTTATGGTTTTTATTGATCATGTCAGCATCCATATGCTCGACAGATTATAGCCACTAGATTTCAGTAGGCTTTACTGCCCTGATTAATGCTATCTTTATTTGATTCAAGATAGTTCATAGACTTTTTTCTTGACTTTTGATACCTCAACTGACTCAACACTTGGAGCTGCCCTAGCAAAGATATATAACGTTTTTCAATAACTCATTATGCACGTGTGACGTAGCAACATGCGACATTTACATCAAACAAACTGAAATATCTCAACAACGAAGTGTTGAACATTTTATTATGGATTATCGTTATGGTTGTGTGTGATGAGTGAGGAGAGTCAGAGCGGATGTTAGAAGGAGTGGCTGAGTGTGAAATATGAATACATAAGAGAGAGAGACTTTGAGAAGTAAGAGAGATATGTGCGTGAGAGATTGAGAGATATAGTCAGTGAGAGAATTGGAAATATATGTTATAAATTTGCGTATATTATTGTGATTTGGCTGCGAAAGAGCCGCGGTACCTACTGCATTCGCAACACAGTGGCACCTCCGACGGGATCGTGAGAAGAACCCAGTAAAACCCAACAGTGATGGAAGATAAAGTGAAGGGAAAGCTGCAGTTATTGCGGCTGACTTTAAACAAAACAAAGGCTATAGTGGAAAAGGGAAATCTTGAAAAGATACAACGCCATACAGACGCATTACGCACGATCGTAAGTGCAGTGGAAGAACTTAAGATCGAAGCAGAACAAGAGAAACTAGACGGTGGTAAACATATCGACGAAGTCGAGACATGGGGCAAAGAAATCGAAGAGAAAACTGATGAGGGAGACACGGAAATTCTGAATTTACAACGCTACCTAGACGACGCTGCTGCGAAGAAAGCGAGTGAAAAGAAGGCAGATGAATTTGCTCTAGTTGCGCAACAACGTAAAGAACAGCTGAAGTTTGAGAAATACCAGCTAGAGCAAAGGATATCACTAGAACCGAAAGGACAAGCCATAAACAAGCCTGAGGATAAACAGCGCGTGAAATTACCAAAGCTTGTGATCACCAAGTTTGACGGAACGCTAGAAAAATGGCTCTCGTTTTGGAATAAGTTTGAAGCCGAGATCGACTCTACGAATATGGTGGCGGTAACGAAATTTGCGTACCTAAAAGAGCTGGTGGCCAAAGTAAGAGAAACCATTGATGGATTGCCGTTCTCGACTGAAGGCTACGAACGTGCCAAGAATATTTTAAAGACGGAGTATGGCAACGTAAGTGAAATTATAAATGCTTACATTGATAATATTGTGGGCTTACCAGTTATTACGGGGACTAAACCTGAGAAGATACACCAGTTTTATCATACCCTTAGCTATAACGTACAGTCGTTAGAAAGTTTGGGGAAGCTTAAAGAGTGTTCGGGTATGGTGCGCAGCGTACTAAACAAATTGAAGGGGATTAAAGCTGATTTGGTTAGAGGACAAGCGGGATGGCAGTCGTGGGACTTTCCCCAGTTAACCCAAGCTCTGCGAACCTGGAAGGAAATCCACCCCATCGAAGTTCCTCGCGAAGAGAAACCTCGCGAAAAATCACCGCCATTCAACAAAGGTTTTCAATCAAAACAAGACAGTGTTCCCCCCCGAAAGTGCGTGTATTGTGATGACGTGGCCCACAAGTCTTCGGTATGTCAAGTGGTTAAATCCCCCGGGAGTTCACATGGAAGATACGGACACGAAAAGAATGCTTCCTGTCCACATGATACTCGGTGCGAATGAGTACACGAAGATAAAGATGGCTGGAGATCAACGAATCGGAGCTATGGGTCAGCCTGTGGCCGAACTCACAAAGTTTGGGTGGACAATTATGTCCACGGGAAAGGAAGCCAACATGGAGAACGTATTCCTGACTCAGACTACGGTTTCTGACTATGAACAGTTGTGCAGAATGGATGTTCTTGGTTTGGAGGACAAGCCTAGCGGAGACCAGAGTGTGGTACATGGCGAATTCCTCGAGCAACTCCAACGCAGTCCCGAAGGGTGGTACGAAACTGGACTCCCTTGGAAAGGGAACCACCCACCCTTGCCAACCAATAACGTGGGAAGTTTAAAGCGACTTGGATCCCTCGTACATCGGCTGAAAAAGACCGGGATGATGGATGACTACGACGCCATTATTCAAAGCCAATTGGAGGAAGGAATCGTTGAGAAGGCAGAAAAGTCTCCTACTGGTACGGAGTATTACATCCCTCACAAAGCGGTGGTGAGAGAAAACGCCGAAAGTACCAAATTACGAATCGTATACGACGCGTCAGCCAGAGCTAACGATTCAGCACCTTCCTTAAATGCCTGTCTTGAGGTTGGGCCACCACTCCAGAACCAGTTGTGGAAAGTCTTGGTGCGAGGAAGGTTCCACGCAGTCGCCTTGGCCAGAGATATCAAGAAAGCATTCCTTCAGGTGAGAATTCGAGATGAAGACCGCGACGCCTTAAGATTCCATTGGATGGATGGAAAAGACCTCCAACAAGTGCGGACCTTTCGCTTCACGAGAGCGCTGTTTGGCTTGGGGCCGTCTCCGTTTCTTCTTGGCGGAGTGGTAAAGCACCACCTCGATACCTGTCGAGCCGATCAACCCAAGTATGTGGAGGAAATTGAACGCAGCCTTTACGTGGATGACCTCATAACGGGAGGACAAACTGTTCAAGAGGCGAAAGAGATGAAAGTTGCTGCGACCGACATATTTGGCAAAGCCTGTTTCCAGTTACACAAGTGGAATTCCAACGAGACCGAAGTGGAAACGTCCGAGACGACTCAATGTGAGAAAAGCATAAGTTACGCCAAACAGCAACTGGGTGTCCAAGCTGGAGAATGCAGTCTCCTGGGATTGAAATGGAACAAACAGAACGATACTATCGGTGTTGGCTTTCCTAAGGAAGCAGCCCAATCTACCAAGAGAGGAATTCTCGGAAAGGTGGCCAAAATATACGACCCACTGGGTTTGGTCTCGCCGATCACACTACGCGGAAAGCTACTATACCGCGACGCCTGCAACGAGAAGTGCACTTGGGATGCACCCTTGTCCAAAGAGTTGACGCGTAATTGGCAGAAGTGGGAAAGCCAGCTTCCTTCGCAAGTGGACGTCCCGAGAGCCTTAACCCGAGTTCAAGAGCCAATCGACAGCATCGCGCTCCACGCCTTTGGAGATGCCAGCGGAAAGGGGGTCGCTGCTACTGTCTACGCCATCGTAACTCAACCGACGCAAGTCAACCAAGGGCTAGTGGCCGCTAAATCACGGTTAGCCAAGCAAGGACTGACTATCCCGCGCTTGGAGCTGGTATCAGCTCATATGGCTGTCAACTTGGTCAAAAACATCCAGGAAGCGCTGCAGGGATTTCCGATAACAGATGTGTATTGCTGGCTGGACAGCACCATGGCACTCTACTGGATCAGAGGGGCCGGCGAATACAAACAGTTCGTTGGCAATCGCGTTAGAAAGATTCGAGAAAGTGAACACGTGACGTGGAGGCACGTACCCACTCTAGAGAATCCGGCAGATCTTGGCAGCAGAGACGGACCTGTGAACCAAAACAACCTGTGGTGGAACGGTCCGAAGTGGTTATGCGATCAAGCGCAGTGGCCAGCAAATATTGTGACGGAAGCCAGTTCGGAGTCGCAGAAGGAGGCCAAAGCTGTCAAGGGAGCGTTACATAAGACCATCGGTCGTGCATTCCTAACTTGGGACGAGCTACGAGAAGTAATCCTAGATGTCGAGGTAGCAGTCAACAGTAGGCCTCTAAGCTACGTCGAGGAAGACCTACAGATGCCGGTTCTAACACCCAACGCGTTGCTCTTTACACGATCCAACCAATTGCCCGAACAGAAAGCATATTACCTGAAAGGAGATCTAAGGAAAAGAGCCAAATTCCTAAAGAAATTCAAACAAGCTATTTGGTCACGCTGGACGAAAGAATATGTACGTGGATTACGCGAGAGGCACAATATGAATAAAGGATCGGGGTCTTCCAGCGTGTTGAAAGGAGATGTGGTTATCATACGGGGAGACGAGAAAGATCGAAATCACTGGAAGCTTGGTATCGTCGTGGATGTGATAAAGGGAGTTGATGGTATCGTGAGAGCGGCTAGGTTACGAGCAGGAAAGAATTATTTGGAAAGGGCGATCCAACATCTGTATCCCCTGGAGTTATCATGTGATTGGGAAGAAGAAAACCTATCTAAAGTTCAGCTCAATGTCGACGCCAAACCGTTTAGACCCAAAAGAGATGCGGCCGTCGCAGCAGAACTACGTTTGAAAACCGTCGTTGAAGACGAACAATAACATTTGAACAAATTTGACTTTATATTAACCTTTTATAAACAATGTCATGCACAATTCAATGTGTTTGGTTACGTAGTAACCAAACAGGGGAGTGTGTTGGGAATTGTGTGAACATTTTATTATGGATTATCGTTATGGTTGTGTGTGATGAGTGAGGAGAGTCAGAGCGGATGTTAGAAGGAGTGGCTGAGTGTGAAATATGAATACATAAGAGAGAGAGACTTTGAGAAGTAAGAGAGATATGTGCGTGAGAGATTGAGAGATATAGTCAGTGAGAGAATTGGAAATATATGTTATAAACTTGCGTATATTATTGTGATTTGGCTGCGAAAGAGCCGCGGTACCTTCTGCATTCGCAACAGAAGCAAGGAAACGAAAAACTGCAAAAGATGTTGCTCTATCATTTTAAGTGTTCTTTCAAATAACAAAAACTTAATTTTCGTTTCATTGGCACTTTAAACATTATTTTTGAAGAGAACAGACACTAAAAAGGCAATATTGGATAACAGATGGTTAAACGCGAAGAACACAAAGACACAAAGAGCTATTATTATATCAAGACCAATTTTGAGATTGTTCCAAATGCGTTGAAACGTTGGGGGGGGGGGGGGGGGGGGGGAGTATGGAAGTGCTCAGCTCACATCGCTAGCTGGTCAAATAGTTTACAAGTGTGTGAATGTGTTTTTCATATCTTTTCTTGCGTTAGTTCGCTCTGGAGACTTAGTGCAGCAACGCCAATCATTCGTCTCGTAGCTACTGTGTGTTAGGTCCACATAATAATTTGGGTTAGGTTTAGGACATTAGGGTTAGTTTAGACAAAGTAAAATAGTCTAGTGTTAGAGTAAAATAGTCTAGTGTTAGACAGAGTAAAATAGTCTGGTGTTAGACACAGTAAAATAGTCTGGTGTTAGACATGCAGAGTAAAATAGTCTAGTGTTAGACAGAGTAAAATAGTCTGGTGTTAGACACAGTAAAATAGTCTGGTGTTAGACACAGTAAAATAGTCTGGTGTTAGACAGAGTAAAATAGTCTGGTCTTAGACAGTAAAATAGTCAGCTGTTAGACAGAGTAAAATAGTCTGGTGTTAGACAGTAAAATAGTCAGCTGTTAGACACAGAGTAAAATCTATTTAACTTATTTCAACTAAAAAAAGGTATTTCTCTCCGGTACCAACCATGGATATAAACACTCCTTAATAGATGCTCCTTAAAAACGATAACATTGTTATATCTATGTTGCTCTTGAGCCGTTAATACATATTTATATCTACAAGTTTTACTTGGACCCTACCATATTGATAACTAACATTAAAGACGATGCCACCGGTAGTATAGTGGCGCTTTTTTTACATTCATTAAAATAATTATATAAACTGTTTTGAACTTGATTGGTGTTTGACTAATAATCCTATTTCTTCTTGGTTGTTCAAAATACACAAATTGAACACACGTCACAAATATATTGTTCACTCAAGTTCCTCGGGTATACCAACTCCATCATTCGCCGACACATCTAGTAAAACGATACGTACGCGATTCAAATTCTGCATTTACTTAAATAATTATTAGTTTATTTAAGAACGTAAGGTTGTTGGTTTTATATTATATAAAAACATAAAAGAGATACTAAAAAACTAAACTAACCTTATTTATACTGGATAACTCTATCAGTTATATCTAAACTGTTATAATCAGAGGTCCATGGGGAGCACGGGTGGCGTGTGCTGTTAGCGCGCTGCCTCTCACCAAAAGTTAAGCCCGGTTAGACGGGGTTAGTACTTGGATGGGTGACCGCTTGGGAATGACCCCGTTGTCGAGCTGGAAACTCATGTGAGTAGAGTTGTAGTTGATCTCTCCTGTGCTTCGAGGGTTTTTCGCCGGGTTCTCCGGTTTTCCTCCCTCCGCAAAACCAACACTTACATCATGGTAGTCATGTTCAATTGGGGCATTTCGCTCTGTTTGACCACCAGTTGCTACAGGCAATAAAGTTAATAAATCTAAAATCTAAGTAAGGGCCCACCCTCATTGGTCCAGTGTTACTACAGGAGGAAACCGGAGTACCCGGAGGAAACCTGTGATGTTTGGTAGAGTCAAACTGGAAGCACTCTTCTCAAGGTGAATTTTCTTTTAATCAGATAACTGCACCGTGCAGGAATCGAACCCAAATAAGACAAATAAGACAAATAAGACAATCAAGGAATAAAATAAGGAATCAAATAAGACAAACTTAATTTTCGTTTCATAGACACTTTAAGAGTAACTGTAAATGTGCTTATGTAAACTGTTCTTCTCGATACTTCTGAAATTACTATCAATAGCTGCTTAACAGTGAAAATCAATAGTCATTTCTCACTCACCCAGATTCTCTCTAGGCCTGCCAGTTTCCCAACCAGGCCAGTCAACAGCAGGGTGAAATAAAGCAAAAAGATGGCGGGTTACACGACCGACCAATGCCGCTATAAAATACACCCCACGTAGAAGCTCTTGAGGGCTAAGCAAAAATTAGATAATAATAATAATAATAAACATTATTTACGTCTCAGTCTTATGCTTGGAACCGCACCTTACTAATCGGTGAGACTAAGGCCATGTCACACGAGGCAATTTTCTTTGCAACTTGAAATGCAATTTTTGTCGAAAAAATATATTGCAAGTTGCAGTGGGGGTGTCACACGCTGCAACTTGTCTCGTAGCGTTGCGAAAAGTAGAAGCTGCTTCTACTTTCTCTGTGACTCGCAACGCCATTTTTCGTTGCGAGACTAATTGCAAACATGGGGTGTCACACGAGGAAATCTTTCATGCAACTTGCAATACAACGCCATTGCGTTGCAAGGAAAATTGCCTGGTGTGACATGGCCTTAAGGCCACGTTTACACCATTACGGTACAGTATAAAGCGCTCCAGATAGGCTGATTTGGTAAAATGTAGGTTCTTGTTTAGCGGGTTTTTACTGTATGTCACTGCTGGGTTAGTGGTGTTTGTGGGCTCAACATGGTTCTGGTGCTCACCTTGACCACAGAATAGAAATACAACCAGAAGTCCAACTCGAGTGAGAACTTGTCCGCATTTCTTCAATGCGACAATTTCTTAATATTTCATCCTCTGCTGATCCCCAACTTATTAATATGTCAAGGCAGTGATTAAACTCGAAAGCTTTATACTTTAATTACACTCTCACATATGTATACTCTTTCATAAAATATTTTGTTTTATATTTAACTCTGATTTATTTATGTAAACTTTGTATTTTTCATTGTAAGTATTAAAAATAGTGTGAATAAATTGAAATTATCATAAATCGCCGCATGTCTACAAATTATTAATAAAAGAAAACCAAGGAACAACGCCAGTCGAAAAGCATTTGTCGTCTCCGTGCTATTATTAAATCGGAGTTTTGTACTTTTGTTGTCAGATGGCAATGTTTCTTAATACTTTAGTTATTCTAATAAACTGATACGCATACGACAACTGCCAGTCCTCACCGTTGTTTATGAAACGCAATACACCAGACATTTAGTGCATTTAATATTCAATGAAGGCAACTCAACTTACGACATATAATTTAGCACAACCATTCATATCAAGACAAAAGCGAATTTTAGTTTTAGTTGTACTGTTGGCAAAACAGTATTGTATCATTATTTTACCTCGGCTCTCACCGTGTTCGGTCCGACCATTGATCGTTTATTCGAATTTACTGCACTTTATTAAATATTCTTTGCAAAGGGAGTTTTCATGAGGAACCATCTATGCATATAATGTCCAAATGAAGTGGAATTTATATCGAAACCATCACGCAAGAACTTCGTTGTAGCACTTGTAGATACGCGCCTCGCTGCTCTAATGTAAAATCTTGCTTTTTAGTGCTCAATCATGCAGGTTCAACGTCACGTGATCTTGAATTTGGCGAACAATAACATAAATCTCAGTCACGCCCACTTTCACAGCCCTCTCCCTTTCCAGTGGCTATGTGCGAACGCATGTTAGTAGATAACCCCCCCCATCCAGTGTCCAAAGGGATGCCGCCTCATTAATATTCAGCGTGACTCACGCACCGTGACTCACGCATGACTCACGCATGACTCACGCCTGGGACATGATTGGGCAAGATAGGATTATATTTTTAGGACCTAGATATTCAAACAGAGTAAGTCATCCTAGAATTATTGCTAACTAAACCCTAGTTCATGAGCGAGGAAATTGTAGGAAGATAGAATGAGGAATCACTTCGAGAAGTCGTGAAAAGAACGATTTTAAGTGTCGAAATATGAACTAAAGGCAAAGCGATTTATTACTTTGAAAGCGTTGCTAGGTTAACTGGAGTACAAACAGAGTAAGTCATCCTAGTGATTACTGCTAACTAAACCCTTGTTTATAAGCGAGTAAATCGTAGGAAGATATAATGAAGAATCACTTTAAGATATCATGAAAAGAACGATTTTAAATGTCGAAATATAAAGGCAAAGCGATTTATTACTTTGAAAGCGTTGCTACGCTTTCTGTTACTAAGTGTGATATTTGCATATTTATCCTGAGTGCACGTGCAGGAGACAAAAGAGAAACTCATTAGGGTCACTAAGGAGATTAAGCGCTTGGGCAAGTCTAGTCAAGAGAGTCATTAGCAACACGCGTAATGTAATACAGAATTTAAAATATTTTATTGAGAAATATATCTTTACACAAAAAACTCTTGATTATTTAGTGATCTATCGGTAACACTAGCATATGGGCATACAGTACATCTTATAATCCGAAGGCATGGATCATGAGCCTTGAATTCTGTACCACAAACATTACATATCAGATTTCGATTAACGCATTTGTTAAAATATTTCCACAAACACTTAGGACACTCAATTACATGTGTAAAATTAACAGGATTCTGACAACGTTCGCAATCAACAGGTTCGTCAATTATAGAATTTTCTGATTCTATTTCGGTGTAGTCCTTATCGTTTTCTGAATCTTCTTCGCAGGAAGTTTCTTCGTTTTCGCTCTCTGATTCTGTTTCTTCTTCTGCCTGCGCCAACATTGTTAGCACTCGAACATTTTCGATAAGGTTTTTGTCAATGTTAATGTCGGCGAGTCCTTTTACAAATACGTTTAAACCAGCTGGTTCGGGAATTCCTGAGAAGTAAGGTGATACACAGTATTCTACCAATTCGGCTATTTTTGTGTTTGGTATAGTTCTTCCTTGATACACAATTTCTCCTTTGGGATTCCATGTTAAGTTGACATAGGAGGCGAGTAAACTATTCAACAAAGAGGACGCGTTCGCTTCATCGACTCCGTAGTCAAAATGTGACAGTATTTCTTTAACACGAAAATCGTCATGTAACCTTTCTCCCATAGTGTTCAGGGTTCGAATGATGGTCTTTAAAAAATATCGTTGTTTTTATATTAGTTCTGCGAGTCCTTCTAAAACTGGACCAAGTAGGACATCAAGAAATCCTTCACCTTTTTGAACCAGTATCTCTTTTTTTCTCATAAAACTACTTCGGGGGCTAGCCAAAGTTGATATGTCGTCGCTATAAGGCCTAACGACTTCAAGCAAAGCAGGTGATAATTGATATTGCGTTGACCAAAAGTTCAACATACAATCACAAATGCATCTAATTTGCTCAGGGCTAGCAGTCTCCAACAAACCTCGCTGTTGAATAGGTTCACTTGTACATAAAAGTTCAAGAAACGGTTTGTGCTTTTTGATCAACATCTCTATTTGACAGTCAGTGTCTAAATGAGGAAAACGCTACCAAAACACATATTTTAAGAGGGGGGAGGAGGAGGAGAAGGAGGAGGAGGAGAAGGAGGAATATTTTAAGAGGGGGGAGGAGGAGGAGAAGGAGGAGGAGGAGAAAGAGGAGGAGGAGGAGGAGGAGGAGCAAATAGACACACACACATACACATACAAAAGCATTTAGCTTAAAATATTTATTTCGGTTTTCGCTCAAACATATACATATCAAAAGTTTTAGTAAGGTCTGCTTCTTAGATTATATTTAGGCGTTTTTATTTTAAAAGTAGCGTGATAGTCTTTATTGTCTTCTGGTGATAATTGTGATACATCTTCTTTTGTCATGGGTAAATATTTTGATCGAGTCATCAATAGATGATGTTCATACTCTTCTCTATCATCTGGGGTCATCTTTGCCAAGTCGCTTTCTTTCCAATCCGAAGAGCTTTCCCAGTTATGAAAGAAATTATGTTTAAGCGTTGGTTGTTCAACGGTGGGAGGCGGTGTTACAAAATAGGTTTTAGGTGTAGCGGGAGCTGTAGGGAAACTCCACGGAAGATCGTCAGTTTCTTGCTTTATCTTTGGTGTCAAATTTTCTGAAGTTTTTGGTGGCTGAGTTTGAAGATTAGTCAGAGGTTGAGACTGATTCTGCAGTTGGTTTTGAAACGTCAGAAAACGTCCTAACTGATTGGAGTAGAGTATGCTCTTTTCTTCAGGTGTTAACTGTGGCGCTTGTACAATATCTTGCATTTTTTGTTCTGTATTGTACATGGCATTAACGATCGGAGGTAATTGATAGGATTGCTTTTGTATGAAACTACCCAGCTGTTGCTGCAGGCTGGAGCTATTTTCTCCGGGTAGAACATTGGTCTTGAGGCGGTGATCGTCGTCCGTAGTCGGCTTTAGATCAAGCATTAAATAACCATGAGGGCGACTTGTGGCTTCCTCGTAACTCTTCATAAATTCATGGACATGACCTGGGTTCACCTGCCGTGCCAAGACAGAAATTTGTTGCTTATCCCTCGGAGACTTGAATAGTACGATATAGTGTGCGTTGAGGCTGATGTTTCTGGTTTCCTTTCCTTGGTGAAATATGTTCTGAACAATATAGATCACTGAGAGATTCCGGTGATGACTTCCCTTAGTAAATAAAGTAGCAATACGTTTATCTCTTCCTGACTGATCCATGAGATCGTCAAGAACAATAAGGTTTCGCTTAGAAACATCAAGAAAATTATCAGAGTCTATATCAGAGGGTATGCCTTCGTTAAGCTCAATGCCTGGTATTGTCTTGATCATTTCTAAATACAGGGGCTGCCACTGTCCATAACACCAAATGATACGTTCGGGAGGAGGATTAATCGTAGTTTTGGCGTTTTCCAGAAGTGTCTTCACCCATACTGTTTTGCCGCTCTGAGTACACCCTGCAACAATGCATGTGAACGGATGCTGCATGACTGTTGCGTCAGTGAGAAGATGTGCTGGTCTTGAATAAGTACTGTTTTTATGGGAATTTTTTATATGACGTTGCATGTTGAATAGTGTTGAAAACGTTTTTCCACAAGTGCTGCAGGCATAAGACATGTTCACTCGTTGAAGAGCATGAGCAGAATAAATACTTCTAGAGAATTTCGTATTATATATTTATCTTTCTCCTCCTCCTCTTTCTCCTCCTCCTCCTCTTTCTCCTCCTCCTCCTCCTCCTCTTTCTCCTCCTCCTCTTTCTCCTCCGAGGAAGCCACAAGTCGCCCTCATGGTTATTTAATGCTTGATCTAAAGCCGACTACGGACGACGATCACCGCCTCAAGACCAATGTTCTACCCGGAGAAAATAGCTCCAGCCTGCAGCAACAGCTGGGTAGTTTCATACAAAAGCAATCCTATCAATTACCTCCGATCGTTAATGCCATGTACAATACAGAACAAAAAATGCAAGATATTGTACAAGCGCCACAGTTAACACCTGAAGAAAAGAGCATACTCTACTCCAATCAGTTAGGACGTTTTCTGACGTTTCAAAACCAACTGCAGAATCAGTCTCAACCTCTGACTAATCTTCAAACTCAGCCACCAAAAACTTCAGAAAATTTGACACCAAAGATAAAGCAAGAAACTGACGATCTTCCGTGGAGTTTCCCTACAGCTCCCGCTACACCTAAAACCTATTTTGTAACACCGCCTCCCACCGTTGAACAACCAACGCTTAAACATAATTTCTTTCATAACTGGGAAAGCTCTTCGGATTGGAAAGAAAGCGACTTGGCAAAGATGACCCCAGATGATAGAGAAGAGTATGAACATCATCTATTGATGACTCGATCAAAATATTTACCCATGACAAAAGAAGATGTATCACAATTATCACCAGAAGACAATAAAGACTATCACGCTACTTTTAAAATAAAAACGCCTAAATATAATCTAAGAAGCAGACCTTACTAAAACTTTTGATATGTATATGTTTGAGCGAAAACCGAAATAAATATTTTAAGCTAAATGCTTTTGTATGTGTGTGTGTCTATTTGCTCCTCCTCCTCCTCCTCCTCCTCTTTCTCCTCCTCCTCCTTCTCCTCCTCCTCCCCCCTCTTAAAATATTCCTCCTTCTCCTCCTCCTCCTTCTCCTCCTCCTCCCCCCTCTTAAAATATGTGTTTTGGTAGCGTTTTCCTCATTTAGACACTGACTGTCAAATAGAGATGTTGATCAAAAAGCACAAACCGTTTCTTGAACTTTTATGTACAAGTGAACCTATTCAACAGCGAGGTTTGTTGGAGACTGCTAGCCCTGAGCAAATTAGATGCATTTGTGATTGTATGTTGAACTTTTGGTCAACGCAATATCAATTATCACCTGCTTTGCTTGAAGTCGTTAGGCCTTATAGCGACGACATATCAACTTTGGCTAGCCCCCGAAGTAGTTTTTATGAGAAAAAAAGAGATACTGGTTCAAAAAGGTGAAGGATTTCTTGATGTCCTACTTGGTCCAGTTTTAGAAGGACTCGCAGAACTAATATAAAAACAACGATATTTTTTAAAGACCATCATTCGAACCCTGAACACTATGGGAGAAAGGTTACATGACGATTTTCGTGTTAAAGAAATACTGTCACATTTTGACTACGGAGTCGATGAAGCGAACGCGTCCTCTTTGTTGAATAGTTTACTCGCCTCCTATGTCAACTTAACATGGAATCCCAAAGGAGAAATTGTGTATCAAGGAAGAACTATACCAAACACAAAAATAGCCGAATTGGTTAGAATACTGTGTATCACCTTACTTCTCAGGAATTCCCGAACCAGCTGGTTTAAACGTATTTGTAAAAGGACTCGCCGACATTAACATTGACAAAAACCTTATCGAAAATGTTCGAGTGCTAACAATGTTGGCGCAGGCAGAAGAAGAAACAGAATCAGAGAGCGAAAAACGAAGAAACTTCCTGCGAAGAAGATTCAGAAAACGATAAGGACTACACCGAAATAGAATCAGAAAATTCTATAATTGACGAACCTGTTGATTGCGAACGTTGTCAGAATCCTGTTAATTTTACACATGTAATTGAGTGTCCTAAGTGTTTGTGGAAATATTTTAACAAATGCGTTAATCGAAATCTGATATGTAATGTTTGTGGTACAGAATTCAAGGCTCATGATCCATGCCTTCGGATTATAAGATGTACTGTATGCCCATATGCTAGTGTTACCGATAGATCACTAAATAATCAAGAGTTTTTTGTGTAAAGATATATTTCTCAATAAAATATTTTAAATTCTGTATTACATTACGCGTGTTGCTAATGACTCTCTTGACTAGACTTGCCCAAGCGCTTAATCTCCTTAGTGACCCTAATGAGTTTCTCTTTTGTCTCCTGCACGTGCACTCAGGATAAATATGCAAATATCACACTTAGTAACAGAAAGCGTAGCAACGCTTTCAAAGTAATAAATCGCTTTGCCTTTATATTTCGACATTTAAAATCGTTCTTTTCATGATATCTTAAAGTGATTCTTCATTATATCTTCCTACGATTTACTCGCTTATAAACAAGGGTTTAGTTAGCAGTAATCACTAGGATGACTTACTCTGTTTGTACTCCAGTTAACCTAGCAACGCTTTCAAAGT
This sequence comes from Paragorgia papillata, assembly GCA_035771165.1. Taxonomy (NCBI): domain Eukaryota; kingdom Metazoa; phylum Cnidaria; class Anthozoa; order Scleralcyonacea; family Coralliidae; genus Paragorgia; species Paragorgia papillata. The sequence continues at coordinate 655,940 of JAWNZC010000131.1, forward strand.
AATAAATCGCTTTGCCTTTAGTTCATATTTCGACACTTAAAATCGTTCTTTTCACGACTTCTCGAAGTGATTCCTCATTCTATCTTCCTACAATTTCCTCGCTCATGAACTAGGGTTTAGTTAGCAATAATTCTAGGATGACTTACTCTGTTTGAATATCTAGGTCCTAAAAATATAATCCTATCTTGCCCAATCATGTCCCAGGCGTGAGTCAGGCGTGAGTCATGCGTGAGTCATGCGTGAGTCACGGTGCGTGAGTCACGCTGAATATTAATGAGGCGGCATCCCTTTGGACACTGGATGGGGGGGGGTTATCTACTCATGTTCACCTTATCGAGGGTTACTGCAAACGATACTTTCACGGCAAAGTTCCACCCAAACAAAATCTTTCCGATATCTTGCGATTGGCTGAAATGGACAGAGAGCAACAAATTGGTATGTCACAGCCAAAACGAAAAGGGCGACGCTGTCATGAAAATCCGGCAAAAGATGTTCTCGAAAGTTACGGGGTCAAATTTCCTGGATGTAGTGCGTCAGCTTCAACATCGCAATCATCCAGTACAGTGAGTTGTGCCTCTGAACTCTTGCGCCGCTGCGAGCCTACGACAATAGATGAAGAAGAGACCCAACTCGAGCTGGCTTTACAAGCAAGTGCATGTCAAAGGCAAATATGCAATGATACTGTGGTCAGTGAAGAGCCAGTGTGTAGCTCTGAAAGTAAGAATACAAGCCAGGTGAGTTTAAATACTTTAAACGAAAATGATGCAGCCGACGTCTTGATGTCCTTGCTCAACGCGAATACTCAAGATTAATTATCAGTGAAAAAGTAATACGGTATTTAATAGTGACTGTAGTGTTGTGTTCATTTCTTCTTTGAAGGACGCGGATTGCGCCAAACAAACAGACCAAAATGTTGTGTCATATCATAGTTTTGTTCGTAATTATACTTGATTATTTCTTTTTATATCGTCATATTGTTATATATAGCAAACATTTATCGACGACAAAATATTTTTCATCAATTTTTGGTTTAATACTGATAGGTGGACTCTCAATCTGATTAAATGAGAGATATTTATATGAAATAAAGGTTTTATACCGTAATTTACTTTGAATTATTTGATTGTTTAGTATGTGTCATTCGAACGTGAAGACCCAAACCATGACACACTTTCTTAGCGACAGTTTCTTAACTGAATTGGTTACTATTGAGCCGTGATCAGTGCTTTTTGAAAAAAGTCTATAGTCTGGTCACAAAGCGATGCAAATTAAATAAATAAATAAATAAATAAAGGATTTATTTTGAACTCACATGCATCACTGCGCCGCCAAGCGCCCCATCTTGCCTAGCCGTTTTGGAATCGTTTTCGGATACATGTGAACATGAAGGCTACTTCTGATCTTTTGTTACCAATGCAAAATTATTTTTTATAGTAACTTGGCATCTGGAACAATTCTTGACAAAATTGCTAATTAAAAAACAAAGCCGGTTCTCACGAAGCTGTCAAAACTCTTGCATGCTAAATATAGAATGCCGCGCAATAAAAATTAGTTCGAAGTAGAAATCAGTCAGTCACCTTTAAAATTATTGGCTCTTTTTAATGGGACATTGTAGATCGACCAAAATAAATTTAACATTATTTTATTTATATTCAACTGATGTCGTTTAATAATTAAACATAATATAACAACTTTAATATTTACAAAGGAAAATACCCTGTGTGGCGATAATATCCCAGCATGTCTAGTGCAGTAATTTTTGTCGTCGCATTTATTACAGAGACTTTTAAGTTATAAAAATTACCGCGAGCCTCGTCATTATTGAGCACACCCTTTATTTTTGAAAAGCATTCTTCAATTGGATTTAGATCGGGCGAGTATGTAGGTGTATAAATTAACTCTATTCCCATTTCGTCTAGCCATTCTTCCAGTATTTCACCTCCTTGGTAATGATGACAGGAAAGGTTATCCATGACAATAATGTCTCCAACAGCAATGCTTGGCAGACCAGTTGTAGCATTTAAAGATTGCCCAGCTTCTTCAAAAAACCGCAGGAACTCAACAGTGTTTGTTGCGCCATCAATAATGTTTGCGTACTCAATTCCGTTTAATGAGCACAGAGCACTAAGAGTAAAATTTGGCGATTGAGCTTTTCTGGTTACTTCAACACACCTTTCACCAATTGGAGAATGGCCATACTTCCTTGTGCCAACATCAGGCAGTTTGATTCCTGCTTCATCATAAAACTTGACATGGTGTGGATCCTGTGCATTAATGTAGTTTATAAACAGTTGCGTGTATAAAATGTTGTTGTTGGTGAATCTTTCTGCAGCAATGTGAGTAATTTTTTTTCTCGTGTACTGACGTCCTGATGGCAATCTGTTTCGAATGGCTCGACTTATTGTGGAAAGAGAAATGCTACCTTCAACATCTCCTAACTCATCGATTATTTCCCATATTTCCTTTAGGGAAATTGACCCTTTTGCTGTTTTTAATACTTCTATTAACTCCAAATCTCCCTGACTCAGTTTTGCTCGTTTACCTCCTGATACAGGTAGTCTTTCTTCCGTATATTCTTCGCAAAATCTTTTCCAAATTTTTTTAACCGTGTTTGGCGCTACTTTGAAATAGGCTGCGATATTTTTATAGCCAGTTGGAATATTTCGAGTCGCTTTATTTCCACCTTCCTGTAATATTTTATCGATTATGCTTCTTCTAAAATCTAACGAAAGCGCTTTTCCATTCTCGTAAGTTCTCCCATATTTACTAAATCTTAACATCGTCCATAAAGATAATTCAAAAAGAAGCGACAAAATGACGCCTTAGCCAAACCACAGGCCAAACAATATTTTCGGTCTCAGCTCACTTTTCAACGCGCGGTTTTGGAAGTCCGTTGCCAAGTTTCAAATTGCAATTCTACTAAATTCAGAAGTTGATTACGAAAGTTCGATTTAATGTTCGAATGTTCGATTCGAAAGTTCACATTTACGGAAAACCTTCGGTCGACCAGACTTTCTTTTGATACAATTTCTTTCGGAAAATAGGTTGTTAATCATTCTGCAGCAATTCCAATTAAATTGCCAATTGTGTAGCGAAAGAACTGGTGCAAAACTGAACTTTGTAACATAATTTGAAACTTGTGGTAACGAACGACCAAACCGCGCGTTGAAAACTGAGTAACGTCACGTTTCGCCCTTGACAACGTCGAGTTTGCCCTTGACAACGTCGGGTTTCGTTGAGTAAACATCAAGTTTGAAACTTGAAACCAACGCCTAATTAGCGCACGGTGCACGCTCAATTGCAAATGGCGGTAACGGGGTAACACATTTCACTGTGACAGCGCCCCTGATGACGAGTAGAATCGTCTGGCGTTAGCCAGAGTAAAATACTAAAAGGGAATTCAGGGCTGAGAGGGTTAACATTGCTAAGTGCATAATAAAACTGAAATATACAGTAGAAAATATCACGAAGCAGAATTTACACTGAAATACAGTTGAAGATCAGAAGCACGCCGCACGGGCGATGTTGTTCTCGTTCAGTAGATTAAAACTCGCAATAAAGAGGCAACTTAATGTTCAAAATATTTACCGAGAAAAGCTGTAAAGCCTTGGCAACAAAACCAATTGATGCAAAAGCCGTGTAAAAAGCTAACAACTCCAAATCATATAAAGGCATACTGTATCGGACTCGGCTGTCTTTAATAATTAATATAAATACTTGCGGACTCGGCTAGTCGATTGGAGAAGGCTCAGTTAAAATAGCTTTAAATGTTCTTAATCGGCTTCTAAGCAGTAAATTCTACGTCCCCTACCTTCTTCTTGAATGTCCTCGCCATAAAACTTTAATCTACGGACGAAGTTTCGAGATATGACCATTTTAAAGCAGATAACCCGCTCAGCGTCTTTCAGCGTCCTATGTTTTGCTTTGCTTGCTTCTGGTAAAGCGCATGCGCGAAGCGACCTGCGCGAGGACGAAAACTTCATGTGATTCATTCGTGATTCATTCGTGATTCATTTAATTTCAACCCTTGATGTGCGACGAAAACTGCGATGACCCCTGCTGCGGGGGTCATAGTCAATTTTAAAGCATCGAATTTTCTCTTCTGTTTTTGAGTAAATTTCACAAAATTGTCAACTCTTGTTCGATACAGCAAGGTTTTCGAGATAACCAAGTTTGAGAAAGCGAGATTCTGCGACGCTAAAAGCACATTTACAAGTATGAAACATAAAACTAATTATAAATGCAGAATATTACTCTCCCGAAATATTTACCAAATTGTTGTTTTAATCTTCTTAAAATGAGCGAAAAAATCATTAAACCATCGTTATAAACTTTTCCAATACAAGACATTTAATATAATTATGCTATCAGTCACAGTCTCACAGAGTAACTGATTACCGTTGTAAGCAGCATCTTCCTTGAGTCAATGCTTAACATGCGCCATCATATTCTCATATATATACAAGTATCTATATATTCAAAAAAAGTACAAAAATTACCTCACCTCATGTTAACCAATTAACCAAACTATTATCTTAAAACCGTCCCTGGATCTGTGACTGTGATATGAAGACGAACGTGCGTATATATAGCGAACCGGCACAGTGACGTCGAATTTATATTTGCATGTCAGAGTTGATTACTCAGGCTACTTATGTCCTATGGTACGCCCCCGCGCGCAAACGAAGGCTCTGACGGTTTTCCAGCGATGGATTATCCCGGTTGCCGATTGAAAAGAGCATGCGCCGCCAAGAGCTAGATTATTCTGTGATCGAGATCTTCGCAAATGGTAGGAACTTAGTATTTTTTCGAGGGGTTTTAGATTTTATCTGGTGAAATACTCGGCTATCGCCTCGTGTTGTTCACGCATATCTTGTGTTTCTGAAATTCGTTGTCAAGGTAACCTCGCACATGCAGCACGACAGGAAAAGAACGGTTGGCAGAGGCCAGAAGTCTCTTTCCTTTCTGGCAGAGACCTCTGTCAGCAAGGAAAACTCCGCCATCTTTGAGAATAAATGTTGTTCGTTTTATAAGGCTTCGTGTTCCTTATTATAAACTGCAAAAACTATAACAATAAGCTACGTGGTTGAGAAAAAACACGAAAACCTCTGGTATTTTACTTTTGTTATTTAAACAATATTTTTATAAGGCTTATCTAGGGAATTCTTGCTACATCGTTGAAGTGTCTATGAAATGAAAATTAAGTCCGTCTTATAATTTGAAAGAACACTTAAAATGATAGAGTACTACGTTTTTTTAATCTTTTTTCGTTTCCTTGCTTCGTTCTTAGACGGCCGCGGCCGGTCAACCTCGATAAAAGTGTCTCAAAAACACCGTTGATGGCATTTTTTGTTACAAGCATGCACGCAACCATGCTAAATCGTAACGGATAGTGTATACTTTGAAGGTGAGGGGTATTGGCAGCTGTAATTATTGATTTATATACTAAAATTTAGAGCTTTTTGAAAGCGCAATGTGATGGATGGGATGTCTGTAAAGTGCTGCCTATTTACGTTTGTGTTTTATTTGAATTAGCTAAACTTCAGAATGCTATCCAATCAGCGTGCCTCTAGTTTTGCTTAACCTAATTCGCATAACTCACAATCATAAACAAACAAGAAATATGGCGTGAATACACCTAAATATAATACTTCGAAGAAAGGCCACAAAAAGGTAAGCTTGCCAAGAATCAGAAATTTATTAGATCTGGTAGCTACAGGAAAGTCTCATATTCGTAAATTACTTCGTTTTATTTTGGTAATTTGCCGATACCGCCACCTATCTACTGTTTAAAGCTGAGCTTTTGTACTATAATATAGTATTGCTCATAATATCCTTAGACATTTAACTCACTGGTTCAACAGTACTATCTTGTGATACACGGAAGGCAACCTGCCTAGTCATCTTGATCAACGTCTAAGCTACATTTCTATGCTGGTTGCCTGCTTGTAACAAAAAGTTTTCAGATTGTTGTGGCTGTTCTTCTAAGGGTTATATTTAGGTGAATTTGCGCCATGTTCCTTGTTTGTTTATGATTGTGAGCTATGCGAATTAGAATATCAGAACTTCAGGCACGCTGATTGGATAGCATTCTGAATTTGTAATTCAAATAATACACAAACGTAAATATCGCTTTACAGATATCCCATCCATCACATTGTGCTTTCAAAAAACACGAAATTTTAGTATATAAATCAATAATCACGACTGCCAACACCCCTCACCTTCAAAGTATACACTATCCGATTATGATTTAGCATGGTTGCCTGCTTGTAACAAAAAATGCCATCAAAAGTAATATTTTGAAGCCTTGGCCGGCCCTCTTTCTTGAGATATTTCAGTTTGTTTGACATTCAAATTAAACATTTTGAAGTCACATGCACGTGCATAATGACTTGTTGAAAAAAGTTATATATCTTTGCTATTATCAAACCAAAATAATTCGTGGGAAGCATGTGCGTGTGTTTCGTCCAGAACACTAAACAGTGTAGATTGTCAAGTGATTATATTTGACAATAGCAAAGATATATAACGTTTTTGGATAACTCATTATGCACGTGTGACGTCGCAACATGCGACATTTACATCAAACAAACTGAAATATCTCAAGAACGAAGCAAGGAAACGAAAAACTGCAAAAGATGTTGCTCTATCATTTTAAGTGTTCTTTCAAATAAGAAAAACTTAATTTTCGTTTCATTGGCGCTTTAACCATTATTTTTGAAGGGAACGGACACTAAAAAGGCAATATTGGATAACAGATGGTCAAACGCGATGAACAAGTTCACATTAATTTGAAAGGAAACGTCAAGATTTCCATATAACATCCACTGTAAACGAGACTGTTTAGACGCGTTTGACCATTCTGTACCAACAAAAAGATTAATACGAAGACCTGCATATCGCAGGGGCGTCGCTAGGGGGGGGGGAGGGGACTGGGGGGGACGAGTCCCCCCTCCCACATTTTTCAAGACCAATTTTGAGATTCTTCAAAATCCGGTGAGAAACGTTGGGGGGAGGGGGTGGGGGGTGGTATGTAATGATTCCAAGTGCATGCTCAGCTCACACCGCTAGCGTACGTGAATGTGTTTTTTATATCTTTTCTTGCGTTAGTTCACTCTGGCGACTTAGTGCAGCAACGCCAATCATTCGTCTCGTAGCTACTGTGTGTTAGGTCCACATAATAATTTGGGTTAGGTTTACGAATGTTTAGGGTTAAGGTTAATGCAAAGTAAAATAGTCTAGTGTTAGACAGAGTAAAATAGTCTGGTGTTAGACAGAGTAAAATAGTCTGGTGTTAGACAGAGTAAAATAGTCTGGTGTTAGACAGAGTAAAATAGTCTGGTGTTAGACAGAGTAAAATAGTCTGGTGTTAGACAGAGTAAAATAGTCTGGTGTTAGACAGAGTAAAATAGTCTGGTGTTAGACAGAGTAAAATAGTCTGGTGTTAGACACAGTAAAATAGTCTGGTGTTAGACACAGTAAAATAGTCTGGTGTTAGACAGAGTAAAATAGTCTGGTGTTAGACAGAGTAAAATAGTCTGGTGTTAGACAGAGTAAAATAGTCTGGTGTTAGACAGAGTAAAATAGTCTGGTGTTAGACAGAGTAAAATAGTCTGGTGTTAGACACAGTACAATAGTCTGGAGTTAGACAGAGTAACATAGTCTGGTGTTAGACAGACTAAAACAGTCTGGTCTTAGACAAAGTAAAACAGTCTGGTGTTAGACAGAGTAAAATATTCTGGTGTTAGACAGAGTAAAATATTCTGGTGTTAGCCAGAGTAAAATAGTCTGGTGTTAGACACAGTAAAATAGTCTGGTGTTAGACATGCAGAGAAATAGTCTGGTGTTAAACCCTATAATCAAACGAGAACGCAAGTCATCGCAAGTTGGCAGTCACAAATTTCTGTGACGGTCGTTTGAACACCCAAATTAACAAAATAAAGGTTTCATGAGTGTTTTAAACAAGTTTTAACTTTGTCACGGTACATAATATTTTTGGGAAATTATTCAGAGGGGCTGGCTGAGATAGCGTGACTGCCAACTTGCGATGACTTGCGTTCTCGTTTGACTAGGGCTTTAGACAGAGTAAAATAGTCTGGTGTTAGACAGAGTAAAATAGTCTAGTGTTAGACAGAATAAAATAGTCTGGTGTTAGACAGTAAAATAGTCAGCTGTTAGACACAGAGTAAAATCTATTTAACTTATTTCAACTAAAAAAAGGTATTTCTCTTCGGTACCAACCATGGATATAAACGCTCCTTAATAGATGCTCGTTAAAAACGATAACATTGTTATATCTATGTTGCTCTTGAGCCATTAATACATATTTATGTCTACAAGTTTTACTTGGACCCTACCATATTGACAACAAACATTAAAGACGATGCCACTAGTAGTTTAGTGGCGCCACTAGTAGTTTAGTGGCGCCACTAGTAGTATAGTGGCGCTTTTTGACGTTCATTTACTGATAATTATATAAACTGTTTTGAACTTCATTGGCGTTTGACTAATAATCCTATTTCTTCTTGGTTGTTCAAAATACACAAATTAAACACACGTCACAAATATATTGTTCACTGAAGTTCCTCGGGTATACCAACTGCAGTATTGGACACATCTAGTAAAACGATACGTACGCGATTCAAATTCTGCATTTACTTAAATAATTATTAGTTTATTTAAGAACGTAAGGTTGTTGGTTTTATATTATATAAAAACATAAAACAGATACTAAAAAACTAAACTAACCTTATTTATACTGGATAACTCTATCAGTTATATCTAAACTGTTATAATCAGAGGTCCATGGGGAGCACGGGTGGCGTGTGCTGTTAGCGCGCTGTCTCTCACCAAAAGTTAAGCCAGGTTAGATGGGGTTAGTACTTGGATGGGTGACTGCTTGGGAATGACCCGTTGTCGAGCTGGAAACTAATGTGAGTATATAGAGTTGTAGTTGATCTCTCCTGTGCTTCGAGGGTTTCACTGGGTTCTCCGCAAAACCAACACTTACACCATGGTAGTCATGTTCAATTGGGGCATTTCGCTCTGTTTGACCACCAGTTGCTATAGGCAATAAAGTTAATAAATCTAAGTAATGGCCCACCCTCATTGGTCCAGTGTTACTACAGGAGGAAACTGGAGTACCCGGAGGAAACCTGTGGTGTTTGGTAGAGTCAAACTGGAAGCACTCTTCTCAAGGAGATTTTTTTTTAATCAGATAACTGCACCGTGCAGGAATCGAACCCGCGGGTCGCAGAGGTGAAATGCACGTGCACTAACCACCAACTAGAAAACAAATGAATTCCCAATGCATCGAGGTGAAGAATCAGACATAGTTTAACGTTTAACATTGGTTTGGAAGCTTGGCACATCAATAGCGCCCATGCTCCATTAAATCGTGATGACGGCGGTCTACTGCCGTAAGCCTATTTGCACAATGGTTCTATGAGACCCCGTTCACACGAGTCCGGAGCGAGTTGAAAACGGCGCTAAAAAGTCACAAAACGCAGTTGCGTTCACACAGCACCGGATCGAAATTGTGTGCAAACGGCGCTCTAACCAGAGCGTTTTGAAAACGATTTCTAGATGGAGCGAGATGAAAACGGAACCCTTGGCGGTGTCATGTGAACACAAGATCCAGCACTTTTTCGCTCCGCTTTAGTACCCAGTTCTTATAGTACCCAGTAACACTATTTGCTGCAGTACCAGTACTTAATCAGTGTGTGCTTTAAAGTGCCTATGAAACGAAAATTAAGTTTGTCTTATTTGAAAGAACACTTAAAATGATAGAGTAACATATTTTGCAGTTTTTCGTTTCCTTGCTTCGTTCTTGAGATATTTCAGTTTGTTTGACATGTAAATGTCGCATGTTGCGACGTCACGCGTGCATAATGAGTTATTGAAAAACGCTATATATCTTTGCTATTGTTAAATATAATCACTTGAAAATCTACATGTTTAGTCTTCTGGGCGAAACACACGCACATGCTTCCCTCGAATTATTTTGGTTTAATAATAGCAAAGATATAACTTTTTTCGATAACTCATTATGTACATGTGACGTCAAAATATTTAATTTGCACATCGAGCAAACTGAAATATCTCAAGAACGAAGCAAGGAAACGAAAAACTGCAAAAGATGTTACTTTATCATTTTAAGTGTTCTTTCAAATAAGACAAACTTAATTTTCGTTTCATAGACACTTTAAGAGTAACTGTAAATGTGCTTATGTAAACTGTTCTTCTCGATACTTCTGAAACTACTATCAATAGCTGCTTAACAGTGAAAATCAATAGTAATCTTTCACTCACCCAGGTTCTCGCTAGGATTGCCGGTTTCCCAACCAGGCCAGTCAACAGCAGGGTGAAATAAAGCAAGAAGACGGTGGGCAACACGACCGACCAACGCCGATATAAAATACACCACACGTTGTGGCCTAAGCAAAAATTAGATAATAATAATAAACATTATTTACGTCTCAGTCTTATAGCTTGGAACCGCATCTTACTAATCGGGGAGACTAAAAACGGTACAGTCAATCTCGTTCCCAGAGCCCACGTTCCCCACCCGGGGAACGAGAGACTCTGGGATAATCCGTTTCAAATCACAGGATTCTTGTTATTCCGGTTGAGGTACGCATGCGTAAATATCCGAGCGGAATCTGGATAGTATGTTCTCCTTGTTTGACTTTCCCCCCAAACAAGTCAATGGGGTTGCTGGTGAAGCTCGAATTACAGCATCTACACACATACAGCGAAGATATCGATATCGGCAACGTCTTCACTGGAGTCTTGTCGTCCAACATCTTTGTTATTTTGGTTTTATTAATTCTACTTCCGGTCACTTCAGACCAACTCATGCTCACTATTCAGCCAATGTAACGATTTGAAACGGATTATCCCAGAGTCTCTCGTTTCCCGGGTGGGGAACGTGGGCTCTGGGAACGAGATTACGGCGCAGTATAAAGCGCTCCAGATAAAGTATAGGCATACCGTAGCGAAATTTACGTCTGCTGCATACACTATAACAAACAACGCGAGCGTATTAATATTTACACCGGAGTGCTAAAAGTGACTACGCTACGCCGGCAAACCAGAGTGTAAGCACAACAAAGAAACGTAGGGATTTTTGAACGGAAGACTTACTCTATACAGGTCCGTACTGTAATAGCTAGTAGGGAGTATGCAACTAGGACGACAGTTCAGTATCAAGCAAAAAGCACGAATCATTGCGGTATTGAATACGTAACGTATGTTTTTCGACATTCAAAAGCTTATCGGGTTCTAAAAGGATTTCGTTGCATATATATAGTTTGAAGTCAAACTCGACTAACAGGTTTCGCGCCGTTTCACAGTTATAACGTTAGGGAATTGGGACTTTTAAGCCTGGTTTCCATATAGCCGTAAGAACGACATGGCTGCGGCAAGGGGCGATGGTTCAATCATAGACAGTGTTGAATTAGCCAGCAATAAAAAGCTGTATGCGATTGGACCATTGCCCCTTGCCGCAGCCATGGCGCTGGCTCTTTATACGGCTATATGGAAACCACGTACGTCCTTTCAACAAAATAATTACTTTTACAAAACAAAGAAAATGTCCCTGGAGTAATTTCAACACCGTTCTCGTTCTTTATACAACGCCACTTCGAGCATTTCCACGCCTTCGGGACGACGTCAACGGCCAAAAGATGAGAACTGTTGCCTAAGACTGACGGCAATACGGACACTACAATCATTTTAGCAATACTGGTGGCGTTTTGGAAGTCATTAAACTAGCTTCAAATATCAAATATAATAGTCAGTTAACAATGTGTCATCATCTTTGTCTTTGTCTTTGTGCATCTTCTTTGTGTATCTTTGTTGCGCATTCATTGTCAAAGTCAACGGAACTTCTGTTTTGAGAAATTTTCACTAGTTCTCCAAAATAACTAAAATTGTCAACTCTTGTTCAATACAGCAAGGTTTTCGAGATAACCAAGTTTGAGAAAGCGAGATTCTACGCTAAACGACATTTACAACTATAAACATAAACCAATTATGCATGCATGCATGGATGTGCCGAAATGTTCATGCGTGCAGAATATAGCTTATCTTCACAAAACTAGGGAAAAAATCATTAACGATCGTTATAAACCTTTCCAAGACATTTAATATAATTATGTTATCAGTCGCTGATTACATCATATCCTTATAAATAATGATCTTCCTTGCACTATATAATGCACCATCAGTCCATCACATTTCATGCTTACAACTATGTATATTGAAAAATAATAAATAAAAAAAACCCCGGCTCACCTCATTTTAGCCAACTATTATCTTAAACCGTCCTTGGAGGATTGACCTGCGTCGAAATATATGTCCTTCTGTGGCAATGAACACCTTTCAAACGCAATATGTGTTGCAACGCGAAAGAGCCGCCACTCGCCAGTTCAGGTGCATGGAAACGGCTATCGTGCTAGTGCATGATCCTAATTTCAAGGCTGGCCTGTCGTGTTTTTAAATAATTCATGATTCAAACATCGAGTCAATATCGGCTTTGACACCGAGTGTGTCGGAACTCGGAAGGTATTAAATTTGGAAAGTTCGTTGTCTATATACAATGATTTATTTGTCGAAACCTTGATGTTAATCGAAGCACAAGCGGACGAAGTCGAAGCTGAAGTTCAAAACAGCATTGAAGAGGTATATATTCTTTCATGCTTGCTAACATAAGAAGAAAGCTTCGTGAAAGCCAACTATATGACGACGAGATATTGGCCGAAGTTGATAAACTGCAACCAAGTCCTGCGTTCTATATATGAGTCGATTGGGAAGTTATTTGTTAGCTTTGGGAAAAATCTTTCTCAGATTAAACTAGCTTCAAATATCAAATATAATAGTTAGTTAACCGTAACTTCTTATCTTGCGTTTTAACCGCCGTCGTCGCCCTAGCATCTTAAAGTCCCTGACGTCGTCCTGAAGTCGTAAAAAATGATCTGAATAAGGTTGTATGTAGAACGGGAAAGGCGTTAAAATTACTCTTACTAAAAATTATTCATCTTCTTTGTTGTGTGAGGAAAATTCTATTGTATCAATTAAGGACGTCGTCCTTGACGTTGTATTTGTTTAATTAATTAAGCTCTCTACTGCAAAAAGCTAAAAGCTAAATAGCGGATGTATGGCTAACTGGCGAAGCGTAGCGCCGTATTAAATTAAAGACGTATCAGCAGAATCGATAACATGGTTTGATTTGGATGGGATTTTAATATAGTAAACTCACAAAAACTCTTCAAACCAACATACTATTGCAAATTATTAAAGGCACCATGCATTATTTTAGTATACTGAGTAATAATACACTATTTTAACATTTTGAATTTCTCGTAGCGACGTAGCCTACAAACTGTGTTCAAAATCATTTAATTTATGTGTTTGGTTTATTACTTTATTTACGTGTAAAAAATCAATACTTCTCCACTCGCAGGCATGCATCACGTGATCTACATGTTAGCAAAAGCACAAACTTAATATTGGTCTCTGCTATTCATTAGTATAATTTTAGAACAGCACAAACTTATTGCCCTTGCTATATGATTCATTGTCATCGGAACTGCTGTTCTACTTTGAGGCAATTTTACTATTCTATTCTCACTATTCTCCAAATATATATATATTTTTTTATTAAATTGTCAACGCTTGTTCGATACAGCAAGGTTTTCGAGATAACTAAGTTTGAGAAAGCGAGATTCTACCGTACATTTACAACTATAAGCATGAACTAATTATGCATGCATGCGCCGCAATGTTATGTTTAGTATGAGCTTAAACCATGTAGAATATGGCTAATTTTCACAAAACTAGGGGAAAACATCATTAACGATCGTTATAAACTTTTCCAAGACATTAAATATAATTATGCTATCAGTCGCTGATTATATCCTTATAAATGATGATCTTCCTTGCAATAATTCACCATCAGTCCATCTTAACAAGTAGCAACATTCGCATGCTTACAAGTATATGTATATTGAAAAATAATAAAAAAAGAACCCTGGCTCACCTCATTTTATAATTTAACCAACTATTATCTTAAACCGTCCTTGGAGGCTTGGCTTGCGTCGAAATATATGTCCTTCTGTGGCTATGAACACGTTTCAAAGGCAATATGTATTGCAACGCGAAAGTGCCGCAGTTACTAACAAGGACGAGTATAAAATACGAAAACTTGTACGCCCCGCAAGGTAAACCGGATATACGTAGTTTTTAGTATGGAAAGAATAATAAAGCAGACTTTCTTGGTGGCCTGAGACTCGAGTTTATGTATCTTACTCCAAAGCACATCAACATTTACATATAATATAATATAATATATATATATATATATATATATATATATATATATATATATATATATATATATATTCCATATAGCCGTAAGAGCCGGCGGAATGGCTGCGGCAAGGGGCGATGGTCCAATCGCATACAGCTTTTTATTGCTGGCTAATTCAACACGGTCTATGATTGGACCATCGCCCCTTGCCGCAGTCATGCCGCCGGCTCTTACGGCTATATGGCAAGTACCGTAAACAACTTTATACCGACTCTGTGACAAAGTATTCTTATTTCTTTATTGCTTTATGTAACAAATTAAGACATAAAAACAAGGTTACAGACGGTCAACAGGCTCTGTGGAACCCTAGAATAGATTTTGTATACCAAAGCTGTTTTCAAAAGTGCTTTGATACCTCCAAGATCATGGGCGGCGGCTACATCAGACAAAGCGTCGGATGTAGTATTCTTTCTAGAAATACATATATGCAGAAAACACTCGCGTAGCAAAGGATTAGACAGAGGTAAACAAGACTTAAGTGTCGTAGCGCGTACTTCTTAGTCAGCATATTTGCAAAGCAAGCACCTATAGATAGCACCTTTTAACTATTTCAACTGTTAACTATATTACGACAGATTACTCATCGCATATAAATCCAATAACACTGGAGCATAACATCAACCAGGATTTGGAAGTGCTATGCGGGTGGTTTCAAGAAAATTGTCTTGGAATTAATACATCGAAAACACAAGCAATGATAATTGGTAAATCAGGATATAATTATAACTTTACTGTTGGAACCGACTCGATTGAGTTTGGTGACACGTTGAGAATACTTGGAGTGGACCTGGACGATGATCTTAATTTCAAATTACATATTAATTCAATGGTAAAGAAGGCATACGCTAAAATTGGAGCACTACGAAGAATTAGGCGGTTCATACAGCCAGATATTGCAGTTCGTCTTTACAAAGCCTACATTCTGCCACATTTAGAGTATTGCAGCCCAATACTGGTTGGCATTGGTAAAACTCAAGCGAAAAAGCTGGAAGCAGTAAATCACTACGCTATCAAATCTTTGTTAAACCTTCCGCGTTCAACTCCGATTATGAAACAGCTCTTAACTTAATCAATATGCGAACACTTGAACACAGACGATACGTTCAATCTTTGTCTGTATATTCCAGTTGACATTAAAGAGACAGATTCCTTAGCGATTTTTAAAAAGAAACAGCATGTTGTTTTATCCAAAGCAGCATGCTTGTGTACCACAAACACAATTTCTCTAGATACGCAAGCGCTACAAGTGTAAATCTTCTCAATAATCAAGACCACCACTAGAGCTATGCAATGAACCAAATCTCATATGACCTGTGCTAAATGTTTCATGAAGAAAATACGTAATTTCTCATGATTTAGACTGACGAGCCACGTTAATTCATTTTCTGATTTATATTATTGAATTTTGTTCCTGTGGCGACATTGTAAAACATGGCACGACATTCACTGATATGCAACCTTTTGTCTAGAAGAAAAGCTGATAATGAAATGCTTCATATGAAATAAAATAAAACAAAGTAATATACTAAAGACTAAAAAACAGACTCTTTTCAAAGTGCTGACAGAAGGAAATACTTTTTGGATAACGTATTTACCATTAGCCTGTAAACAGACTGTCTTGGGGGGGGGGGGGGGGGGGGGGGGGGGCTTTGGGAGAAGGGAATACAGTCTGTGGACAATCCATTCAAAAATAAATTTCTAACTTTCACTTTCATTTTATATCAGAATGTGGCTGAGATCTTTTAATAATATTTTCGCTTGTCTTGAGACAAAATCGTTCAGTTAACTGTTAAATAACTAAGGTCCGTTGCTGTGAAGCCGAGAGAAACGTCTTAGCAGAAAAATCCCCAATGAAATAAGCGTCAGCTTCTGCAAAAGGCGGCCAGTGAAAGAATTGGCAAATCAACTGCCTTCGATACTTAAATAGGATTAGAAGGAAATCGCGAAGTTTCCTTTTATTGCAGAGGAATGGCAGTCAATGAAGGATATGTATAGGTAATAGCATGGTTTCGAGTGCAATTTGGAAAAAACATGCACGAGTGAGTTTTTCAAAGACTATCGAGTGTTAGACAGAGTAAGATAGTCTGGTGTTAGACAGAGTAAAATAGTCTGGTGTTAGACAGAGTAAAATAGTCTGGTGTTAGACAGAGTAAAATAGTCTGGTGTTAGACAGAGTAAAATAGTCTGGTGTTAGACAGAGTAAAATAGTCTGGTATTAGACAGAGTAAAATAGTCTGGTGTTAGACAGAGTAAAATAGTCCTGTGTTAGACAGAGTAAAATAGTCTGGTGTTAGACAGAGTAAAATAGTCTGGTGTTAGACAGAGTAAAATAGTCTGGTGTTAGACAGAGTAAAATAGTCCTGTGTTAGACAGAGTAAAATAGTCTGGTGTTAGACAGAGTAAAATAGTCTGGTGTTAGACAGAGTAAAATAGTCCTGTGTTAGACAGAGTAAAATAGTCTGGTGTCAGACAAAGTACAGTAGTTTATTATAACATACCTGTAGATAAACAAGTGTGTGAAGTTTTATGAAGAAAAGTGGATGCGAATGATCAGAATCATAAAGACAGAAGTATAGTTCGATATGGTTCGATGATCACTGCATATTGCATGAACAGAAGTGAACATTAATGACCTTTTTCTTGCTTGTCTACATTTATAATCTCATTATAAATTTGTTATAAAGGGGATCGCTTGTCCATACTATTTATGATAACTTATTCATTGTTTACAATTTATGCATATAGATGTGCACTGGATATTTTATATTTGGATATATTTAAATTAATATTTGCATTATGGCAACATGTGAATGGGAATTATACTGGAGCAATAAAATACAGGATACTGTATATTTCAAACACACAATATTATATTCAAATGCAAAACCAAAGGCAAAACAAATTCATTCATCAGTGTTAAAATACTACTGGTTCCAGGTTTGTTTGTTGTTTTTTTTCAAAGAGAAAAACAGAATTAAAAATAAAACTATCATAAATAACTGTGAAATTTCTTCAGCAAACTATGTAACGCACCTGTCAATGTTAAGCCCCAGGTGGGGGGGGGGGGGGTGTTAGGTGGGCAACCCCAGGGGAATTGATGGCTGAGGATGCAATGTGGGGTGGAGAAATTTGACTCTCCAAAATTGAAACTTTGACCACCATCTTGAGAAATGAGAGGAACTGTGAATGAGTCACATCGAGCTCAAGTGAGTCAGGTCGTCTTATTCCGTGCTCAAGTTTGTCTCTGGACTGCATTATGAATACAAAATTTTACTCAGTTTGATTAGTGATTTACAGTCAAACTGTTTGCAACAATTTAAAAATTTCACACAATATATTAAGTAATGCAGACTTTTTCATTTGACACATGCAATTGCATGGGGTAGACTGGGGGAGAGGCTCGATTGAGTTCCTAATCATAGCAAAATATTGCGAGACAAGTTGCTAATGGGTGTTACACAGTGCAAACATGGCGTTATTAGCAGGAATCCCTCCGGCTTCTGATTGGCCGATAAATTTAGCACTTCTGCTGTCAAGGTGATTTGTCGTGCTATTATGCTATTCGCACACCGAAGTATATCTAATCGAAGTATCGCATTATTGTGAATGAAAATTAAAGATTAATTCTTTGAAGAGATTGCTGTGCACGTTTGGCGATAGAATGAATCAGGGCGCTGTAACAGGTCGAAGCGCGATGCTGCGATTAAAGCGTTAAGTATCATAATTATGTCCAGTCACATACAAATTCTCCAAGCCACTCTTGGCCAAACATGCAAAGCTCAACGGCGGGTATATAATAAACTAAAAGTTGCAAACACATTGTCGTATAATAGTGTGAATCTTTGTTTTGCACACATTGCACACAGAACTTGTCTCACAACGATCTTGATCATTGCACAGCATGTTACACACTGCAATAGTTCGTGCAACTTGTCTCACAATGATCTTGATCATTGCACAGCATGTTACACACTGCAATAGTTCGTGCAACTTGTCTCACAATGATCTTGATCATTGCACAGCATGTTACACACTGCAATAGTTCATGCAACTTGTCTCACAACGATCTTGATCATTGCACAGCATGTTACACACTGCAATAGTTTGTGCAACTTGTCTCACAACGATCTTGATCATTGCACAGCATGTTACACAGTGCAATAGTTCGTGCAACTTGTCTCACAACGATCTTGATCATTGCACAGCATGTTACACAGTGCAATAGTTTGTGCAACTTGTCTCACAACGATCTTGATCATTGCACAGCATGTTACATACTGCAATGGTTCATGCATCTTGTCTCACGATGATCTTGACCATTACACAGCATGTTACACACTGCAATGGTTCGTGCAACTTGTCTCACAACGGCGTTACAGGGCCTAAAAGGTTTACAAAGTCCCTCAGCCCCTGAGCGGCTTCCCAATGACGAGTAGAATCGTCTGGCGTTTATAGACAGGATAAAATAGTAAAAGGGAATTCAGGGTTGAGAGGGTTAACATTGCTAAGTGCATAATAAAACTGAAATATACTAAGTACTTATTAACCGAGCGCGAGGTCCGTACGGGAAAATATTTTGCTTGAGATCTTTTGAGTACAGACCGAGCCCGAAGGGCGAGGTCTGTACTCAAAAGATCGAAAGCAAAATATTTTCCCGTACGGACCGAGCTTGTGAGGTTAATAAGGAATTTATTATATGTCTCCACAACAACGGGAAATAATTTAGAGAAAAACATTACCGTCTACAGTACGTCTTCCTGCACGTCAGCGCAAGCGGAGGCTGAGCGGTCTCATAGTCGCGATTCGATATAATTGACAACAAAACAACCAAAAGGGAAAACATTTTGAAAAGAATATAATTTTTAAGAATATAATTTTTTTTAATTTTTTTTATAATTTTTAAGAATATAATTTTTTTATTTTTTTATTTTATTTTATTTTTTTATTTTATTTTATTTATTTTTTATTTATTTATTTTTTTTTATTTTTTTTTTTTAATTTTTAATTTTTATAATTTTTAATTTTTTTTGTATGTTGTTTTTGTGCGGGTCGTGAGTCCGTACGGTAAAGTACGGACTCGCACGTTAGCCAATCAGCGTTCAATACGCCAGTTCGGACTCGCAAGACATATAATAAAGTAGAAGATATCACGAAGCAGAATTTACACTGAAAAGCAGTTGAAGATTAGAAGCACGCCGCACGGGCGATCTTGTTCTCGTTCAGTAGATTAAAACTCGCAATAAAGAGGCAACTTAATGTTCAAAATATTTACCGAGAAAAGCTGTAAAGCCTTGGCAACAAAACCAATTGATGCAAAAGCCGTGTAAAAAGCTAATAACTTCAAATCATATAAAGGCATACTGTATGGGCTGTCTTATATTAAATACTTGCGGACTCGGCTAGTCGATTGGAGAAGGATCAGTTAAAATAGCTTTAAATGTTCTTAATCGGCTTCTAAGCAGTAAAGTCTATGTCCCCTACCTTCTTCTTGAATGTCCTCGCCATAAAACTTTAATCTCCGGACGAATTGTTTCGAGATATTTTAAAGCAGATGCAGATCAACCCGCTCAGCTTCCTTATCGACGGGACATGCGCGTGGTAAAGTCCACTCACAAATTGTGCACGTGCTAGATTAGGGGACAGAAGCTAGTCGTCATGCACACTGCATACATGACTAAAATCCGAAAGTTTTCATTAAATGGCGCCATTTAAGAAATATCGGCGGGTGGTCATTTATTGTCAATTTTAAATTATCGACATTTCTCTTCTTTTAGAGGAAATTTCACTAAATTTCACAAAATTGTCAACTCTTGTTGTCTTGTACAGCAAGGTTTTCGATAACCAAGTTTGAGAAAGCGAGATTCTACGAGCTAAAAACACATTTACAACTATAAAACAACACTAATTATACATGCAGAATATTACTCTGTATCGAAATACCTACGAAACTATCGTTATAATCTTCTTAAAATTAGCGAAAAAATCATGACCATCGTTATAAACTTTTTCTATCAAGTCACAGAGTCGCTAATATAGAGTTGCTGAGTCGTTAATTATCTTCCCTGAGCCAATGTCCCATCACATTCGCATATGTAGCCAAGTAAGTAAAAAAACTTCAAAAATTATCTCACCTCATTTCAACCTGACTTATTATCTGTTCGTAGAGGCTTGGGTTGCGTCGAAATATATGTCCTTCGCAATTCTGTGAAGACGAACGTTCCTATATTAAAAGCTCAATGTCTACTGCAACGCTAAACTGTTGAACCACTAGAGCTTTAAATATTATTGATTTAAACTATATGCATTGTGGTTTTCATCAACGTCAGAGTCAGGCCTGCTTTTCCAGTTTTCCCTTCCTACGGGAGGCGGGAAACTTGAAATTGAGCCATTATGCATAATTCTCCTGTCACCTTCCCGCCTTCATTCCCGCGCGCTCGTAAACGCTTCCGGTAAACTTTGATTGGCCACCAATATCCGAGCATTTTGCATGGCCCGCCTGCCTCGCCCAGCACCGCTGCGAAACGTTTGCGCATGCGTGAATTCAATGAGTAAACATTGCAAGAGAATTGGGAACTAGCCGTAGTTATTCATTTGTGTTTTAAAAAAAGGGTAAAGAAAATTACGAAGGGGTAAATTCAGAGTATGTTACAATATTGACAAGGAAGCCATGCACAAATTACCTACCTTATCTTTTTGGTAGTATGCTTATAATTTTAATTTTGGGTCGGACTCTCGGACCAGTCCAAATATTTCAGTGTTTTCCCGCTCTTTTTCCGAGGACGATGTAATTGTAAGAGCATTGTACGCAAAAAATTATTGCATTGTAATATCACTGCGCATCCCACAATGTTTGGTAACGACGGTGGACCATAAATTTGCGAACACATTAGGGGTGGTTGGACGGGGACGAGGTGGATAAACCCCCCCGACACTTTTGGGGTTAGCGTTAGGGTAACCCCCGGGAAATTCATTTTTTGTCAGGTTAGGGTTCTGGGGTTCGGGGGGGAGAGGTTTTCATTAATAACCTCTTCTAGCATTACAATGCAATAATTTATTGCCTACAATACTCTTACAATTACAATAGTTTATTGGTTACAATATATATCGTGTATCTAGCGGAAGTACCCTTACTTACGGATATGTAACCATGGGTAAGACTTTACGCGTCAGCCAGTATATATATATATATATATATTCAGCAAGTCCGTCGACGACGGGATAGCAGGTGGACTTGCAATAATATAAATAAACGAGCTCGAAGGCGTTTGTCCATGGTATCTAGAATAAAAGTATCGTCTAATGCGGGAGAAGTCGAAGAATTGGAAAATACGATGAGAAGGCGAGAAATATGAGTGCAATTTGGGAATATATATATATATATAGAAGTATGTTGATAAAAATTATCAGGTTCAAAGTCATATGCATAGGATAGAGTGCTCAATACGTAAACGCAGAGCGAAATAACAAACAAAGTGAAAACACTGATTACTTCATTGGAGTTTATTCACAACAAACTTGTTTCGTATGACAATCCGAAGCTTGCCACACTCATCAGGTGAATGATATATAGCTTACAGTGCAGTAGAATATATGAGATGCATGCGTCAAATGGGGATAATGTTACAATTACATAGGGATTAGGTGGGAAATTTACATAACGGATGTTTACATAACAGATATTTCTTTCGATGACGGCAGGTGGATATCAGTTCATTTCGTTTGTTAAGAGAGCTTAGTTCGGGGTGATATATAATTACAAATTTTTCATGTAGGCATAAATTACATCGTTTTGACTTGTTAGAGTAGGGTTGGCATTGTTTTAGGATTTTCCAATTAATAGTATAAGGGGTGTTAGTTTCTTTTAGTGTCCAAATGTGTTTGCTAAGTTCGGTAGCATTTTTCTTATGCTTGATACGGAATGAAGAGGTGTGATTGAGGTATCTAGTTTTGAAAGAGGTCTCTGTCAATCCGACATAAGTATGGTTTTCGTTGTTGTCGATGGTGGTCACAGTGGCTTGGTATACTACGGCTTTGGTAAGGCACTTTCCGTTCAGCGGGCAGTTATTCTTTTGTCGGCAGTTACATTCTGGATTTCTCTCGTTGTGTTTCTGCTCTTCTTGCTTCAGAATGTGTTTGTTGTGCGTGGCGATTATGCTCTGCACGTTTGGCATGCAACTATAACTCAGCTTCACGGTGTTGCGGTTAAATAGCTTGTGGAGAGGATGGTTTCGCGGGAAGCATTCGTCAACTGTCTTCAGAAACTTGTGACCGATGTCGGTGGCGACGTTCGAGCTATATGGAGGGTTGAAACAGGTTACATTTCTACGGCGTTTTTGGGTTGTGGGCTGGGGGTCGTAATGCAAGTTGTAGTTGAAACCGCTGTGTTTGAGTGCTTCTTGGTATGGTTGGGAGCTGTTGTCGAATGTTTCCTTGTTTGATGAGATTTTGGACAATCGCCGGTTGATCGTTTCAGGAATTCTCTGTAAGATAGTTGGAGGGTGGTTACTGTTGATGTTGATGTACTGGGTGGTGTTGCCGGGTTTTGAGTAAGGTTTGAAGGTGCCGGTGGTCAGGTTGAACGTTAAGTCGAGAAAATTTACGCATTTCTTGTTCGCTTCGATTGTTAGTTTTAGGTTATGGTCACCAAATATCTTACAGATTTGTTTCTTAATGTTTTCGATCGTCCTTGGTGGGTCATCGAAAGCACCAAGACCGTCGTTACGATACAAGCCGATCTTGTTTCTTAGGTGGGGAGGTAACTGTGAAAGCAGGTAGGAACCGACGAGTTCGCAAGTCTCAGCACCGTCAAAGCTGCCCATTGTGACATCAAAATTTGATTTCGAATTTTTCTTGCACCACGCTTCTGTCTCGTTAAACAGGAGGGAGTTTTTGGCTTGTATGACTATATGTTTCTCTTCCTCGGTGATCTCGTCGAATTCGGTGGCAAACGTGAGTGCTTTGTTCAGCAGATCATCAGTTATCGACGGGTAAAAATCTACCACGTCGAAACCGATAAATGAATGCGCTGGCTTGTTGGTGATGTTTTTAAACCAAGCTATGACTGCATCACTATTTTTCCACTGATATACGCCAGTCGCTGACACTACTTTCGTAGTTCAAAATATTCCACCATAATAAAAGATAAACACGATTCCACCATAATAAAAGATAAACACGATTTGATAGCCGCCTTGATATAGTTTCGACTAAATTAATAAAATATATAATTTTGTAGCACAGGCTAGAACGTTGGAGAAAAAGATCGACTGGATATAGATGTTTTATAAACGCAATAGTTTGGGAACTATTTTATACAGTTTTAGAATTTATATTTTATAATGCAGGTGGGCCATTTAATCAACCTGCCATTTAATATATTGATACATATAAACACGTCTCAACCGTATGAACTAAACTGCTCCGAGATTCCCGTTTTGTAACTTACGGGTCCACTTTTCTGACAACCATTGTTCAGCACTACCATAAACAACTTGGACTTTCGCATCCGCTTCGCCTTCAGTATAGTCATCGTCCCTGATCATCGAACGAAGGACCCAAGTAGACTGCTTTTCGCAAGGTCCCACCTGCTACAAGGAAATTATCCACCGCACAATGTTGAAGGCGATGAAGTTCAGATAACATGGCATGGCATGTCTGATATATATTAAAACCAGTGGGCAAAACAGCAAAGACATCTTGGCTGTCAACAGCGAGCTTTTGATTGCAAGTTTCTTGTTCTGGATTCAAAGACTCATAGCCGAAATGTGTCAACTAATACATTTGACAAAGCGGTTTCGAAAAATCTTTCTATTGTTTGATTTTCCGACATAAACAAATCATTGAATGAATTGGTGAATTAATGAGCAACCCTGCACGGTTGAGCAGCCTTCGTTTGCAAACTATTTTTTTTAACTACAAGAGATATATGTAAATTATTTCATCACTATTTTAAAAGACTTTAAAGCATATATCAGGTGTCTTTATAGCTATGTCGATGGTATATAACGGAGATTGATTCATTGGACCGGCCTGAATTTTGCATTTCGGTTTTTGTTTACATGAAGCCGGCCTGTTACTCCAAGATTTGTGTCAATTGCATGCCTTAAGCCCTAGTCAAACGAGAACGCAAGTCATCGCAAGTTGGCAGTCACGCTATCTCAGCCAGCCGCTCTGAATAATTTCCCGAAAATATTATGTACCGTGACAAAGTTAAAACTTGTTTAAAACACTCATGAAACCTTTATTTTGTAGAACGCAAGTCATCGCAAGTTGGCAGTCAGAATCTCTGTGGCGGTCGTTTGAACACACAAATTAACAAAATAAAGGTTTCATGAGTGTTTTAAACAAGTTTTAACTTTGTCACGGTACACGATATTTTCGGGAAACTATTCAGAGCGGCTGGCTGAGATAGCGTGACTGCCAACTTGCGATGACTTGCGTTCTCGTTTGATTACGGCTTTACAGCTCGTGACTGCCGGAGAATCATGATTTTATGTGGATTTGACACCAATCTCAAATAACACAACGTATTGAGTTTGAGAGGTGAAAGTGCTTCAGTTTGGTCTAGCGGGCGAGTACTGAGATAATAGGCCGGCATTAACGGAATCTCAGGCCGGACTCATGAAAATGTTCTATGAAAAACACTACCAGCCAGAGTTCAGAAACTTTATTTTTTTACTTTAAAGTATAAAAACGACAACACATTTCTTTGAATACACCAGCCTAGCTAATAGCCAATTTTTGGCATAACAACCATATACATGTAGCATCATAGTACCTTTGCAATGAAACTATAGGTTTTGAGAAACAAATTTTAATAGTATTGTTAGTATGTTAATTGTCATTGACACTCAATGGTCTTGGACCTTTATTTAGTGGGATTTATATTATGCAATAAATAATATTAAAACTAGCTGTGTGTTGTTTGGGTGGCTCCAACCCCCCGGTTCATTGGGGCTATCTGGTCACGCAGGGCACACGTGAAGTGTCACACTCCAGCGACGTGATACGTGCGTGCTTAGAAGGCTGATGCAATATCCGGAACAGAGGAAGCCGGACAAGTGTCATGTGATTGTCACGTGATATTGTCGACCAATGAAATGGCTTCATTTTCTCATCGTTTGATAGGCTGAAATTTTTGCATTGGACTTAGAATACCGAATATTACGCTATTGTCATTAATTTTTTTCTTTAAAAAAGCAGCGATATCGTTTGATATATCGTTGGACTATCCATGTCTGCAGGATTTTGCAAGGTAATGTATTTTTTCTACTTTGTTTTGATCGTTTATGTAGGTCGTGTCGCGCTAAGCGAAGACCCTACTTCCGGTTTGTCAACAATCTTCAAAGCAAAAAATCTCGAATTCCAACGGTTCGAATTCTCTAATTTTAGCGTAATACGTTGAAGAAATGTCTATAAATCTTTGATTCACCATTGAACCGACCATGGTAGTTCGGCTTTTGCTAAGATGGCGCCTAATAAATTTAAGAGAGCCTCTCACCACTAAAGCTTGCTTTTTCTCAAGAATTTTTGAAATTTCCTAATATTTCGGGCTTTATTCTTTAGAGTAAGTGTAGAATGAGTGGTGGACAATTATTAAAGAGTAAAATTTGGTATTTGTCTGTTTTTTAATATGGTCCAAAATGCTTGACCTCGCAGTCAGTGAGTCAGTCGCTGTATAAAAACACCATTTGGAAAAATTGTATGCGTATCAGGCCTACATACATTCTGTAAATATTATTACAGAACGTACTGAACTTTCTTAAAGATCTGCTATATATGTATACATGCCTGATATGTATAGATATTTTTTATATATTAAATAACATTGTGTTGCATGACAGCAGTATGATTATTAAAATTGATGTGTGGATTATTTGTAGTTTATTATTGTGAATAATATATTGTAGTTGTAGTATTTTTTATTTTTTGCTAATTTGTTATAATTTGTTATTGTTTGTATTGTTTTTCAGTATACAAATATTTATTGCAAAAGGGGGTCTGATAAAGGGATCTTTTGTTGCAAAAGGGGGACTTTAACCAAGTGTGTTGTGTGTGTGTTGGGGGTGGGGGGGGTGGGGGGGGGCATGTGCCCTTGATTTGTACACCCATGAAGTGAATACTGTACAATGGTTGTGAAATTCATGAATAATTAATGAGGTTAAGAAGCAATCAAAACCTAGCATTCAAGTCACATGTATACGTCTGTAAATCCCAATAAAGATCATCTTTTGGACAAAGTGATCTGTATCAAAAGTTAAGAATACTAATTAGCCTTCTTGGTGATCTTTATCAAAAGTTATGAATACTAATTATCTTCATTCTATTGTTTCATTTCACAAGTACGATAAAGCATTCGCGTCCGATCTGTATGGGGATTTACTTCGGCTCGCCTGCGGCTCGCCTTGTAAATCCCCATACAGATCGGTCGCTCATGCTTTATCTATTATTAGGCATTGGTTGTACAGTCAACTTTTAAGACAAGAAAGGGTTAATAATTCCATCGCACTTCCTATTTTTTTACAGGAAGTGAAGAGATACAGTACAGATGTCAGTGTTGGAATAACTTACTTTGGCAGTGTTCAGACTGAGTTGCCTGGGACGTTGCTCTTGGGCCATTAATACATATTTATGTCTACAAGTTTTACTTGGCCCCTACCATATTGACAACAAACATTAAAGACGATGCCACCGGTAGTATAGTGGCGCTTTTTTTACATTCATTAAAATAATTATATAAACTGTTTTGAACTTGATTGGTGTTTGACTAATAATCCTATTTCTTCTCGGTTGTTCAAAATACACAAATTAAACACACGTCACAAATATATTGTTCACTCAAGTTCTTCCGGAATGCCAACTCCATCATTCGCCGACACATCTAATAAAACGATACGTACGTGATTTAAATTCTGGATTTACTTAAATAATTATTAGTTTATTTAAGAACGTAAGGTTGTTGGTTTTATATTATATAAAAACATAAAAGAGATACTAAAAAACTGAATTAACCTTATTTATACTGGATAACTCTATCAGTTATATCTAAACTGTTATAATCAGAGGTCCATGGGGAGCACGGGTGGCGTGTGCTGTTAGCGCGCTGCCTCTCACCAAAAGTTAAGCCCGGTTAGACGGGGTTAGTACTTGGATGGGTGACCGCTTGGGAATGACCCCGTTGTCGAGCTGGAAACTAATGTGAGTAGAGTTGTAGTTGATCTCTCCTGTGCTTCGAGGATTTTTCGCCGGGTTCTTCGGTTTTCCTCCCTCCGCAAAACCAACACTTTACAAATACGACAGATGAAACAACTCGTACGCCTTAAATTAAACGCGAGACTTTTCAGCTTCAAATGACATCAAATTGTCCATTAAAAATCTCCCGTGAATCTATTTTAATCCTTTTAAAATATACATTACATGTCGCTTGACCAATCACGTAGCGCCGTATAACAACAACTGACGACAAGCGCCAATTACAAGCGATTATAAAAAACTTTGCAAACTCGCAGGGAGTCAGAACACGAATTTGGTCGCTGGTCCGCAGATGGACTATATCGGGTTTCAATTTCAACAACACGTCCGGCTGCGACGCAGGCTAACATGGCACCGGATCGAAATTGTGTGAAAACGGCACTCTAACCGGAGCGTTTTGAAAACGATTTCTGGACGGAGCGAGATGAAAACGGAACCCTTGGCGGTGTCGTGTGAACACAAGATCCAGCACTTTTAGTTCGCTCCGCTTTAGTATCCAGTTCCTAGTACCCAGTAACACTACTTGGTGTAGTACCAGTACTTAATCAGTGTGTGCTTTAAAGTACCCATGAAACGAAAATTAAGTTTGTCTTATTTGAAAGGACACTTAAAATGATAGAGTAACATATTTTGCATTTTTTCGTTTCCTTGCTTCATTCTTGAGATATTTCAGTTTGTTTGACATGTAAATGTCGCATGTTGTGACATCACGCGTGCATAATGAGTTATTGAAAAACGCTATATATCTTTGCTATTGTCAAATATAATCACTTGAAAATCTACACTCTTTAGTGTTATGGGCGAAACACACGCACATCCTTCCCTCGAATTATTTTGGTTTGATAATAGCAAAGATATATAACTTTTTTCGATAACTCATTATGCACATGTGACGTCAAAATATTTAATTTGCATCAAGCAAACTGAAATATCTCAAGAACGAAGCAAGGAAACGAAAAACTGCAAAAGATGTTACTTTGTCATTTTAAGTGTTCTTTCAAATAAGACAAACTTAATTTTCGTTTCATAGACACTTTAAGAGTAACTGTAAATGTGCTTATGTAAACTGTTCTTCTCGATACTTCTGAAATTACTATCAATAGCTGCTTAACAGTGAAAATCAATAGTAATTTTTCACTCACCCAGGTTCTCGCTAGGATTGCCGGTTTCCCAACCAGGCCAGTCAACAGCAGGGTGAAATAAAGCAAGAAGACGGCGGGTTACACGACCGACCAATGCCAATATGAAATACACCACACGTAGGAGCTCTTGAGGCCTAAGCAAAAATTAGATAATAATAATAATAATAAACATTATTTACGTCTCAGTCTTATGCTTGGAACCGCACCTTACTAATCGGTGAGACTAAGGCCATGTCACATGAGGCAATTTTCCTTGCAACTTGAAATGCAATTTTTGTCGAAAAAATATATTGCAAGTTGCAGTGGGGGTGTCACACGCTGCAACTTGTCTCGTAGCGTTGCGAAAAGTAGAAGCTGCTTCTACTTTCTCTGTGACTCGCAATGCCATTTTTCGTTGCGAGACTAATTGCAAACATGGGGTGTCACACGAGGAAATCTTTCATGCAACTTGCAATACAACGCCATTGCGTTGCAAGGAAAATTGCCTGGTGTGACATGGCCTTAAGGTGACGTTTACACCATTACGGTACAGTATAAAGCGCTCCAGATAGGCTGATTTGGTAAAATGTAGGTTCTTGTTTAGCGGGTTTTTACTGTATGTCACTGCTGGGTTAGTGGTGTTTGTGGGCTCAACATGGTTCTGGTGCTCACCTTGACCACAGAATAGAAATACAACCAGAAGTCCAACTCGAGTGAGAACTTGTCCGCATTTCTTCAATGCACAGGTGCGATATTTTACACCATCTTACACAATGTCCGACGCCATCCTATGCAATCCTGGCAAGTTCCCCCGGCAGTTTTAACCTTTTTTGAAGGTCCAAACTGCCGGGGGAACTTGCCAGGATTGCGTAGGATGGCGAGGAATCAAGATGCGCGAGGCGACATGCGCGAGGACATAAACTTCAAAGTTCCGACGTGTGTTGGACTTCTGGTTGTATTTCTATTCTGTGCCTTGACCCCAAAATGTCAAATCAAATCCCATGAGCGGCTTCCCAATGACCAGGGGTGCAACTAGAAAATTTTGAGGGCAGGGGTTGAACCAAAAAAAAGGGCAAAGTCGTTCAGTATCCTAAACAATTTTCTCAGAGAAATCTAGAACCTCGGAAACACCATTTGCAGGAATTTGGGTGAACTTTTTCATCTAATTCTACAGCGAGTATAGTTGAAATTTTACTGTAAAAACAAAGAAATTATCACACCAACATAGTACCCTACAGGGTGCCAAAATCCAGCTCTATCTCTATGATTGGTTCATTTTCACCATGAGATTCGAAAGCTGAGCCCACAAATTTAGAAAGGCAGTTGTTTTTAGGAAAAACTTGGTGTAGCATATTACAAACTGGGTACGAGATTGAAGCCAAACTAGAAGCCTCTGAGTGTCGCCAGATTTGCGG
Source organism: Paragorgia papillata (assembly GCA_035771165.1). Taxonomy (NCBI): domain Eukaryota; kingdom Metazoa; phylum Cnidaria; class Anthozoa; order Scleralcyonacea; family Coralliidae; genus Paragorgia; species Paragorgia papillata. Next base: position 686,101 of record JAWNZC010000131.1, read on the forward strand.
AGAATTGTATTGCGTACTACAACAGACGATTAATTATTTGTTTATCTAATGTCTAACCTAGTATTAGAAGTCTCACAAAAAGGGCAGGGGTTAAAAAGGGCAGGGGTTGCAACACCCCCCCTCCCCCCCCTTAGTTGCGCTGTCACAGTGAAATGTGTTACCGGTGAAATCTGTTACCTGGATATGCTCCCTGGTATAATTTCCTATAGACGCCAGTGATTCAATCATTATTCCATTATTTCCCTTTGCTGATATACAATGGGGAAAAAAATAATAACTATCATGATCTTTTAAAATTTATTTTTGTGGGTTTATAATAACATGTTGTTTTATCTAAAAAGTTCTGAGCTTTTGGTCCGTGACCTCGGACCGTCTTTAGATAGTTACATTAAAAGTCATTAAACGTTTGTTCTCGTCAGCTAACTATTGCGTGTACGATTTCAGTGTTCCCGACTGATCTCTATATAGATCAGTGATTTGTTCTAACCTAAAACTCAAGTTTACTGAGAAGCTAGACAAGAAATAATATAATCATGAAGAGCAAACCAAGTGTGATTCAGAGAGGTTTGCCTCCTAACCCTCCTTGAGGCATTGTTCGATGTTTATGATATCTGTCTTGAAAAGAAGTTGTTCACATTGGCGAGTAGTGTAGATAGTTCCTAGCTTCTATTTCATATTGGATGACTTTTTTAAAAGAACACATTTAACATGATCTTACCATTGCGACGGTGTCTGTAGAAAACATAAACCTGACCTCGGTAGGAACTTTGTTCCGTGGGTAACAGATTTCACGGGGTAACACATTTCACTGTGACAGCGCCCCTGATGACGAGTAGAATCGTCTGGCGTTAGCCAGAGTAAAATACTAAAAGGGAATTCAGGGCTGAGAGGGTTAACATTGCTAAGTGCATAATAAAACTGAAATATACAGTAGAAAATATCACGAAACAGAATTTACACTGAAATACAGTTGAAGATCAGAAGCACGCCGCACGGGCGATGTTGTTCTCGTTCAGTAGATTAAAACTCGCAATAAAGAGGCAACTTAATGTTCAAAATATTTACCGAGAAAAGCTGTAAAGCCTTGGCGACAAAACCAATTGATGCAAAAGCCGTGTAAAAAGCTAACAACTCCAAATCATAAGGCATACTGTATCGGACTCGGCTGTCTTTAATAATTAATATAAATACTTGCGGACTCGGCTAGTCGATTGGAGAAGGCTCAGTTAAAATAGCTTTAAATGTTCTTAATCGGCTTCTAAGCAGTAAATTCTACGTCCCCTACCTTCTTCTTGAATGTCCTCGCCATAAAACTTTAATCTACGGACGAAGTTTCGAGATATGACCATTTTAAAGCAGATAACCCGCTCAGCGTCTTTCAGCGTCCTATGTTTTGCTTTGCTTGCTTCTGGTAAAGCGCATGCGCGAAGCGACCTGCGCGAGGACGAAAACTTCATGTCATTCATTCGTGATTCATTTAATTTCACCATTGAACTAAAAATAACTGGAACGCTACGTTCAGTAAACTGCGCATACAAATCTTGAAGCCAAAATTTGACTCCCAGACACGCACTTCCACGCGTGTTTCTACGTGTTTTTGTTTTGGCCGTGTTTGTTTTTTTCGTGGAAAGGCTGGGTACGACTTGCATAATTTGGCTTCAAACTTCCGGTTGAACGTAGCGTTCCAGTTATCACTGATCAGTGGTCCCTATCGATGTGCGTTTACACTCTGTCTGATGTGCGACGGAAACTGCGAAGACCCCTGCTGCGGGGGTCATAGTCAATTTTAAAGCATCGAATTTTCTCTTCTGTTTTTGAGTAAATTTCACAAAATTGTCAACTCTTGTTCGATACAGCAAGGTTTTCGAGATAACCAAGTTTGAGAAAGCGAGATTCTGCGACGCTAAAAGCACATTTACAAGTATGAAACATAAACTAATTTATACATGCAGAATATTAACTACCCTCCCGAAATATTTACCAAATTATTGTTTTAATCTTCTTAAAATGAGCGAAAAAATCATTAACCATCGTTATAAACTTTTCCAAAACAAGACATTTAATATAATTATGCTATCAGTCAGTCTCACAGAGTCACTGATTACCGTTGTAAGCAGCATCTTCCTTGGTCAATGCTTAATAGGACGCATATGAGAATTTCTCATATTTATACAAGTATCTATATATTCAAAAAAAGTAAAAAAATTACCTCACCTCATGTTAACCAATTAACCAAACTATTATCTTAAAACCGTCCCTGGATCTGTGACTGTGATATGAAGACGAACGTGCGTATATATAGCGAACCGGCACAGATGACGTCGAATTTATGTTTGCATGTCAGAGTTGATTACTCGGGCTACCTATGTCCTATGGTACGCCCCCGCGCGCAAACGAAGGCTCTGACGGTTTTCCGGCGATGGATTATCCCGGTTGCCGATTGAAAAGAGCATGCGCCGCCAGAGCTAGATTATTCTGTGATCGAGATCTTCGCAAATGGTAGGAACTTAGTATTTTTTCGAGGGGTTTTAGATTTTATCTGGTGAAATACTCGGCTATCGCCTCGTGTTGTTCACGCATATCTCGTGTTTCTGAAATTCGTTGTCAAGGTAACTTCGCAATGCATGCAGCACGACAGGAAAAGTACGGTTGGCAGAGGCCAGAAGTCTCTTTCCTTTCTTGCAGAGACCTCTGTCAGCAAGGAAAACTCCGCCATCTTTGACAATAAATGTTGTTCGTTTTATAAGGCTTCGTGTTCCTTATTATAAACTGCAAAACTATAACAATAAGCTACGTGGTTGAGGAAAAACGCGAAAAACCTCTGGTATTTTATTTTTCAAAATTAAACAATATTTTTTTATTGGCAATTATTCCAAAAGCTTATCTAGGGAATTCTTGCTACATCGTTGAGTAACGTTTTTTGAATTTTTTTGTTTCCTTGTTTCGTTCTTGAGATATTTCAGTTTGTTTGATATGCAAATTAAACATTTTAACGTCACATGTGCATAATGAGTTGCTGAAAAAAGTTTTATATCTTTGCTATTATCAAACCAAAATAATTCGAGGGAAGCATGTGCGTGTGTTTCGCCCAGAACACTAAACCGGTAGATTTTCAAATGATTATATTTGACAATCGCAAAGATATATAACGTTTTTTGATAACTCATTATGCACGTGTGACGTCGCAACATGCGACATTTACATCAAACAAACTGAAAAATCTCAGAAACGAAGCAAGGAAACGAAAAATTGCAAAAGATGTTACTCTATCATTTTAAGTGTTCTTTCAAATAAGAAAAACTTAATTTTCGTTTCATTGGCACTTTAAGCATTATTGTTGAAGAGAACAGATACTAAAAAGGCAATATTGGATAACAGATGGTCAAACGCGAAGAACACAAAGAGCTATTATCATATCAAGACCAATTTTGAGATTGTTCCAAATCTGGTGAAACGTGTGTGTGTGTGTGTGTGTGTGTGTGTGTGTGTGTGTGTGTGTGTGGGGGGGGGGGGGGGTATGTAATGATTCCAAGTGCTCAGCTCACACCGCTAGCTGGTCAAATAGTTTACAAGTGTGTGAATGTGTTTTTCATATCTTTTCTTGCGTTAGTTCGCTCTGCAGACTTAGTGCAGCAACGCCAATCATTCGTCTCGTAGCTACTGTGTGTTAGGCCCACATAATAATTTGGGTTAGGTTTAGGACATTAGGGTTAGTTTAGACAGAGTAAAATAGTCTAGTGTTAGAGTAAAATAGTCTGGTGTTAGACATGCAGAGTAAAATAGTCTGGTGTTAGACACAGTAAAATAGTCTGGTGTTAGACATGCAGAGTAAAATAGTCTGGTGTTAGACAGAGTAAAATAGTCTGGTGTTAGATATGCAGAGTAAAATAGTCTGGTGTTAGACACAGTAAAATAGTCTGGCGTTAGACAGAGTAAAATAGTGTGGCGTTAGACAGAGTAAAATAGTCTAGTGTTAGAATAAAATAGTCTGGTGTTAGACAGTAAAATAGTCAGCTGTTAGACACAGAGTAAAATCTATTTAACTTATTTCAACTAAAAAAAGGTATTTCTCTCCGGTACCAACCATGGATATAAACACTCCTTAATAGATGCTCCTTAAAAACGATAACATTGTTATATCTATGTTGCTCTTGAGCCATTAATACATATTTATGTCTACAAGTTTTACTTGGCCCCTACCATATTGACAACAAACATTAAAGACGATGCCACCGGTAATATAGTGGCGCTTTTTTTACATTCATTAAAATAATTATATAAACTGTTTTGAACTTGATTGGTGTTTGACTAATAATCCTATTTCTTCTCGGTTGTTCAAAATACACAAATTAAACACACGTCACAAATATATTGTTCACTCAAGTTCCTCGGGTATACCAACTCCATCATTCGCCGACACATCTAGTAAAACGATACGTACGCGATTCAAATTCTGCATTTACTTAAATAATTATTAGTTTATTTAAGAACGTAAGGTTGTTGGTTTTATATTATATAAAAACATAAAAGAGATACTAAAAAACTAAACTAACCTCATTTATACTGGATAACTCTATCAGTTATATCTAAACTGTTATAATCAGAGGTCCATGGGGAGCACGGGTGGCGTGTGCTGTTAGCGCGCTGCCTCTCACCAAAAGTTAAGCCCGGTTAGACGGGGTTAGTACTTGGATGGGTGACCGCTTGGGAATGACCCCGTTGTCGAGCTGGAAACTCATGTGAGTAGAGTTGTAGTTGATCTCTCCTGTGCTTCGAGGGTTTTTCGCCGGGTTCTCCGGTTTTCCTCCCTCCGCAAAACCAACACTTACATCATGGTAGTCATGTTCAATTGGGGCATTTCGCTCTGTTTGACCACCAGTTGCTACAGGCAATAAAGTTAATAAATCTAAAATCTAAGTAAGGGCCCACCCTCATTGGTCCAGTGTTACTACAGGAGGAAACCGGAGTACCCGGAGGAAACCTGTGATGTTTGGTAGAGTCAAACTGGAAGCACTCTTCTCAAGGTGAATTTTCTTTTAATCAGATAACTGCACCGTGCAGGAATCGAACCCGCGGGTCGCAGAGGTGAAAGGCACGTGCACTAACCACTGTGCCACCAACTAGAAAACAAATGAATTCCCAAGGCATCCAGGTGAAGAATCAGACATAGTTTAACGTTTAACATTGGTTTGGAAGCTTGGCACATCAATAGCGCCCATGCTCCATGAAATCGTGATGACGGCGGTCTACTGCCGTAAGCCTATTTGCACCGTAACGTCATCAATGGTTCTATGAGACCCCGTTCACACAAGTCCGGAGCGAGTTGAAAACGGCGCTAAAAAGTCACAAAACGCCGTTGCGTTCACACGGCACCGGATCGAAATTGTGTGAAAACGGCGCTCCAACCGGAGCGATTTGAAAACGACTTCTAAACGGAGCGAGATGAAAACAGAACCCTTGGCAGTGTCGTGTGAACACAAGATCCAGCACTTTTAGTTCGCTCCGCTTTAGTATCCAGTTCCTAGTACCCAGTAAGACTACTTGGTGTAGTACCAGTACTTAGTCAGTGTGTGCTTTAAAGTACCCATGAAACGAAAATTAAGTTTGTCTTATTTGAAAGGACACTTAAAATGATAGAGTAACATATTTTGCATTTTTTCGTTTCCTTGCTTCATTCTTGAGATATTTCAGTTTGTTTGACATGTAAATGTCGCATGTTGTGACATCACGCGTGCATAATGAGTTATTGAAAAACGTTATATATCTTTGCTATTGTCAAATATAATCACTTGAAAATCTACACTCTTTAGTGTTCTGGGCGAAACACACGCACATCCTTCCCTCGAATTATTTTGGTTTGATAATAGCAAAGATATATAACTTTTTTCGATAACTCATTATGCACATGTGACGTTAAAATGTTTAATTTGGATATCAAACAAACTGAAATATCTCAAGAAGGAAGCAAGGAAACGAAAAACTGCAAAAGATGTTACTCTATCATTTTAAGTGTTCTTTCAAATAAGACAAACTTAATTTTCGTTTCATAGACACTTTAAGAGTAACTGTAAATGTGCTTATGTAAACTGTTCTTCTCGATACTTCTGAAATTACTATCAATAGCTGCTTAACAGTGAAAATCAATAGTCATTTCTCACTCACCCAGATTCTCTCTAGGCCTGCCAGTTTCCCAACCAGGCCAGTCAACAGCAGGGTGAAATAAAGCAAAAAGATGGCGGGTTACACGACCGACCAATGCCGCTATAAAATACACCCCACGTAGAAGCTCTTGAGGGCTAAGCAAAAATTAGATAAATAATAATAATAATAAACATTATTTACGTCTCAGTCTTATGCTTGGAACCGCACCTTACTAATCGGTGAGACTAAGGCCATGTCACACGAGGCAATTTTCTTTGCAACTTGAAATGCAATTTTTGTCGAAAAAATATATTGCAAGTTGCAGTGGGGGTGTCACACGCTGCAACTTGTCTCGTAGCGTTGCGAAAAGTAGAAGCTGCTTCTACTTTCTCTGTGACTCGCAACGCCATTTTTCGTTGCGAGACTAATTGCAAACATGGGGTGTCACACGAGGAAATCTTTCATGCAACTTGCAATACAACGCCATTGCGTTGCAAGGAAAATTGCCTGGTGTGACATGGCCTTAAGGCCACGTTTACACCATTACGGTACAGTATAAAGCGCTCCAGATAGGCTGATTTGGTAAAATGTGGGTTCTTGTTTAGCGGGTTTTTACTGTATGTCACTGCTGGGTTAGTGGTGTTTGTGGGCTCAACATGGTTCTGGTGCTCACCTTGACCACAGAATAGAAATACAACCAGAAGTCCAACTCGAGTGAGAACTTGTCCGCATTTCTTCAATGCGACAATTTCTTAATATTTCATCCTCTGCTGATCCCCAACTTATTAATATGTCAAGGCAGTGATTAAACTCGAAAGCTTTATACTTTAATTACACTCTCACATATGTATACTCTTTCATAAAATATTTTGTTTTATATTTAACTCTGATTTATTTATGTAAACTTTGTATTTTTCATTGTAAGTATTAAAAATAGTGTGAATAAATTGAAATTATCATAAATCGCCGCATGTCTACAAATTATTAATAAAAGAAAACCAAGGAACAACGCCAGTCGAAAAGCATTTGTCGTCTCCGTGCTATTATTAAATCGGAGTTTTGTACTTTTGTTGTCAGATGGCAATGTTTCTTAATACTTTAGTTATTCTAATAAACTGATACGCATACGACAACTGCCAGTCCTCACCGTTGTTTATGAAACGCAATACACCAGACATTTAGTGCATTTAATATTCAATGAAGGCAACTCAACTTACGACATATAATTTAGCACAACCATTCATATCAAGACAAAAGCGAATTTTAGTTTTAGTTGTACTGTTGGCAAAACAGTATTGTATCATTATTTTACCTCGGCTCTCACCGTGTTCGGTCCGACCATTGATCGTTTATTCGAATTTACTGCACTTTATTAAATATTCTTTGCAAAGGGAGTTTTCATGAGGAACCATCTATGCATATAATGTCCAAATGAAGTGGAATTTATATCGAAACCATCACGCAAGAACTTCGTTGTAGCACTTGTAGATACGCGCCTCGCTGCTCTAATGTAAAATCTTGCTTTTTAGTGCTCAATCATGCAGGTTCAACGTCACGTGATCTTGAATTTGGCGAACAATAACATAAATCTCAGTCACGCCCACTTTCACAGCCCTCTCCCTTTCCAGTGGCTATGTGCGAACGCATGTTAGTAGATAACCCCCCCCATCCAGTGTCCAAAGCGATGCCGCCTCATTAATATTCAGCGTGACTCACGCACCGTGACTCACGCATGACTCACGCCTGGGACATGATTGGGCAAGATACGATTATATTTTTAGGACCTAGATATTCAAACAGAGTAAGTCATCCTAGAATTATTGCTAACTAAACCCTAGTTCATGAGCGAGGAAATTGTAGGAAGATAGAATGAGGAATCACTTCGAGAAGTCGTGAAAAGAACGATTTTAAGTGTCGAAATATGAACTAAAGGCAAAGCGATTTATTACTTTGAAAGCGTTGCTAGGTTAACTGGAGTACAAACAGAGTAAGTCATCCTAGTGATTACTGCTAACTAAACCCTTGTTTATAAGCGAGTAAATCGTAGGAAGATATAATGAAGAATCACTTTAAGATATCATGAAAAGAACGATTTTAAATGTCGAAATATAAAGGCAAAGCGATTTATTACTTTGAAAGCGTTGCTACGCTTTCTGTTACTAAGTGTGATATTTGCATATTTATCCTGAGTGCACGTGCAGGAGACAAAAGAGAAACTCATTAGGGTCACTAAGGAGATTAAGCGCTTGGGCAAGTCTAGTCAAGAGAGTCATTAGCAACACGCGTAATGTAATACAGAATTTAAAATATTTTATTGAGAAATATATCTTTACACAAAAAACTCTTGATTATTTAGTGATCTATCGGTAACACTAGCATATGGGCATACAGTACATCTTATAATCCGAAGGCATGGATCATGAGCCTTGAATTCTGTACCACAAACATTACATATCAGATTTCGATTAACGCATTTGTTAAAATATTTCCACAAACACTTAGGACACTCAATTACATGTGTAAAATTAACAGGATTCTGACAACGTTCGCAATCAACAGGTTCGTCAATTATAGAATTTTCTGATTCTATTTCGGTGTAGTCCTTATCGTTTTCTGAATCTTCTTCGCAGGAAGTTTCTTCGTTTTCGCTCTCTGATTCTGTTTCTTCTTCTGCCTGCGCCAACATTGTTAGCACTCGAACATTTTCGATAAGGTTTTTGTCAATGTTAATGTCGGCGAGTCCTTTTACAAATACGTTTAAACCAGCTGGTTCGGGAATTCCTGAGAAGTAAGGTGATACACAGTATTCTACCAATTCGGCTATTTTTGTGTTTGGTATAGTTCTTCCTTGATACACAATTTCTCCTTTGGGATTCCATGTTAAGTTGACATAGGAGGCGAGTAAACTATTCAACAAAGAGGACGCGTTCGCTTCATCGACTCCGTAGTCAAAATGTGACAGTATTTCTTTAACACGAAAATCGTCATGTAACCTTTCTCCCATAGTGTTCAGGGTTCGAATGATGGTCTTTAAAAAATATCGTTGTTTTTATATTAGTTCTGCGAGTCCTTCTAAAACTGGACCAAGTAGGACATCAAGAAATCCTTCACCTTTTTGAACCAGTATCTCTTTTTTTCTCATAAAACTACTTCGGGGGCTAGCCAAAGTTGATATGTCGTCGCTATAAGGCCTAACGACTTCAAGCAAAGCAGGTGATAATTGATATTGCGTTGACCAAAAGTTCAACATACAATCACAAATGCATCTAATTTGCTCAGGGCTAGCAGTCTCCAACAAACCTCGCTGTTGAATAGGTTCACTTGTACATAAAAGTTCAAGAAACGGTTTGTGCTTTTTGATCAACATCTCTATTTGACAGTCAGTGTCTAAATGAGGAAAACGCTACCAAAACACATATTTTAAGAGGGGGGAGGAGGAGGAGAAGGAGGAGGAGGAGAAGGAGGAATATTTTAAGAGGGGGGAGGAGGAGGAGAAGGAGGAGGAGGAGAAGGAGGAGGAGGAGAAAGAGGAGGAGGAGGAGGAGGAGGAGCAAATAGACACACACACATACAAAAGCATTTAGCTTAAAATATTTATTTCGGTTTTCGCTCAAACATATACATATCAAAAGTTTTAGTAAGGTCTGCTTCTTAGATTATATTTAGGCGTTTTTATTTTAAAAGTAGCGTGATAGTCTTTATTGTCTTCTGGTGATAATTGTGATACATCTTCTTCCCCCCCATCCAGTGTCCAAAGGGATGCCGCCTCATTAATATTCAGCGTGACTCACGCACCGTGACTCACGCATGACTCACGCATGACTCACGCCTGGGACATGATTGGGCAAGATAGGATTATATTTTTAGGACCTAGATATTCAAACAGAGTAAGTCATCCTAGAATTATTGCTAACTAAACCCTAGTTCATGAGCGAGGAAATTGTAGGAAGATAGAATGAGGAATCACTTCGAGAAGTCGTGAAAAGAACGATTTTAAGTGTCGAAATATGAACTAAAGGCAAAGCGATTTATTACTTTGAAAGCGTTGCTAGGTTAACTGGAGTACAAACAGAGTAAGTCATCCTAGTGATTACTGCTAACTAAACCCTTGTTTATAAGCGAGTAAATCGTAGGAAGATATAATGAAGAATCACTTTAAGATATCATGAAAAGAACGATTTTAAATGTCGAAATATAAAGGCAAAGCGATTTATTACTTTGAAAGCGTTGCTACGCTTTCTGTTACTAAGTGTGATATTTGCATATTTATCCTGAGTGCACGTGCAGGAGACAAAAGAGAAACTCATTAGGGTCACTAAGGAGATTAAGCGCTTGGGCAAGTCTAGTCAAGAGAGTCATTAGCAACACGCGTAATGTAATACAGAATTTAAAATATTTAAATTAATATTTAAAATAAGATTCCGGTGATGACTTCCCTTAGTAAATAAAGTAGCAATACGTTTATCTCTTCCTGACTGATCCATGAGATCGTCAAGAACAATAAGGTTTCGCTTAGAAACATCAAGAAAATTATCAGAGTCTATATCAGAGGGTATGCCTTCGTTAAGCTCAATGCCTGGTATTGTCTTGATCATTTCTAAATACAGGGGCTGCCACTGTCCATAACACCAAATGATACGTTCGGGAGGAGGATTAATCGTAGTTTTGGCGTTTTCCAGAAGTGTCTTCACCCATACTGTTTTGCCGCTCTGAGTACACCCTGCAACAATGCATGTGAACGGATGCTGCATGACTGTTGCGTCAGTGAGAAGATGTGCTGGTCTTGAATAAGTACTGTTTTTATGGGAATTTTTTATATGACGTTGCATGTTGAATAGTGTTGAAAACGTTTTTCCACAAGTGCTGCAGGCATAAGACATGTTCACTCGTTGAAGAGCATGAGCAGAATAAATACTTCTAGAGAATTTCGTATTATATATTTATCTTTCTCCTCCTCCTCTTTCTCCTCCTCCTCCTCTTTCTCCTCCTCCTCCTCCTCCTCTTTCTCCTCCTCCTCTTTCTCCTCCGAGGAAGCCACAAGTCGCCCTCATGGTTATTTAATGCTTGATCTAAAGCCGACTACGGACGACGATCACCGCCTCAAGACCAATGTTCTACCCGGAGAAAATAGCTCCAGCCTGCAGCAACAGCTGGGTAGTTTCATACAAAAGCAATCCTATCAATTACCTCCGATCGTTAATGCCATGTACAATACAGAACAAAAAATGCAAGATATTGTACAAGCGCCACAGTTAACACCTGAAGAAAAGAGCATACTCTACTCCAATCAGTTAGGACGTTTTCTGACGTTTCAAAACCAACTGCAGAATCAGTCTCAACCTCTGACTAATCTTCAAACTCAGCCACCAAAAACTTCAGAAAATTTGACACCAAAGATAAAGCAAGAAACTGACGATCTTCCGTGGAGTTTCCCTACAGCTCCTGCTACACCTAAAACCTATTTTGTAACACCGCCTCCCACCGTTGAACAACCAACGCTTAAACATAATTTCTTTCATAACTGGGAAAGCTCTTCGGATTGGAAAGAAAGCGACTTGGCAAAGATGACCCCAGATGATAGAGAAGAGTATGAACATCATCTATTGATGACTCGATCAAAATATTTACCCATGACAAAAGAAGATGTATCACAATTATCACCAGAAGACAATAAAGACTATCACGCTACTTTTAAAATAAAAACGCCTAAATATAATCTAAGAAGCAGACCTTACTAAAACTTTTGATATGTATATGTTTGAGCGAAAACCGAAATAAATATTTTAAGCTAAATGCTTTTGTATGTGTGTGTGTCTATTTGCTCCTCCTCCTCCTCCTCCTCCTCTTTCTCCTCCTCCTCCTTCTCCTCCTCCTCCCCCCTCTTAAAATATTCCTCCTTCTCCTCCTCCTCCTTCTGCTCCTCCTCCCCCCTCTTAAAATATGTGTTTTGGTAGCGTTTTCCTCATTTAGACACTGACTGTCAAATAGAGATGTTGATCAAAAAAGCACAAACCGTTTCTTGAACTTTTATGTACAAGTGAACCTATTCAACAGCGAGGTTTGTTGGAGACTGCTAGCCCTGAGCAAATTAGATGCATTTGTGATTGTATGTTGAACTTTTGGTCAACGCAATATCAATTATCACCTGCTTTGCTTGAAGTCGTTAGGCCTTATAGCGACGACATATCAACTTTGGCTAGCCCCCGAAGTAGTTTTATGAGAAAAAAAGAGATACTGGTTCAAAAAGGTGAAGGATTTCTTGATGTCCTACTTGGTCCAGTTTTAGAAGGACTCGCAGAACTAATATAAAAACAACGATATTTTTTAAAGACCATCATTCGAACCCTGAACACTATGGGAGAAAGGTTACATGACGATTTTCGTGTTAAAGAAATACTGTCACATTTTGACTACGGAGTCGATGAAGCGAACGCGTCCTCTTTGTTGAATAGTTTACTCGCCTCCTATGTCAACTTAACATGGAATCCCAAAGGAGAAATTGTGTATCAAGGAAGAAACTATACCAAACACAAAAATAGCCGAATTGGTAGAATACTGTGTATCACCTTACTTCTCAGGAATTCCCGAACCAGCTGGTTTAAACGTATTTGTAAAAGGACTCGCCGACATTAACATTGACAAAAACCTTATCGAAAATGTTCGAGTGCTAACAATGTTGGCGCAGGCAGAAGAAGAAACAGAATCAGAGAGCGAAAACGAAGAAACTTCCTGCGAAGAAGATTCAGAAAACGATAAGGACTACACCGAAATAGAATCAGAAAATTCTATAATTGACGAACCTGTTGATTGCGAACGTTGTCAGAATCCTGTTAATTTTACACATGTAATTGAGTGTCCTAAGTGTTTGTGGAAATATTTTAACAAATGCGTTAATCGAAATCTGATATGTAATGTTTGTGGTACAGAATTCAAGGCTCATGATCCATGCCTTCGGATTATAAGATGTACTGTATGCCCATATGCTAGTGTTACCGATAGATCACTAAATAATCAAGAGTTTTTTGTGTAAAGATATATTTCTCAATAAAATATTTTAAATTCTGTATTACATTACGCGTGTTGCTAATGACTCTCTTGACTAGACTTGCCCAAGCGCTTAATCTCCTTAGTGACCCTAATGAGTTTCTCTTTTGTCTCCTGCACGTGCACTCAGGATAAATATGCAAATATCACACTTAGTAACAGAAAGCGTAGCAACGCTTTCAAAGTAATAAATCGCTTTGCCTTTATATTTCGACATTTAAAATCGTTCTTTTCATGATATCTTAAAGTGATTCTTCATTATATCTTCCTACGATTTACTCGCTTATAAACAAGGGTTTAGTTAGCAGTAATCACTAGGATGACTTACTCTGTTTGTACTCCAGTTAACCTAGCAACGCTTTCAAAGTAATAAATCGCTTTGCCTTTAGTTCATATTTCGACACTTAAAATCGTTCTTTTCACGACTTCTCGAAGTGATTCCTCATTCTATCTTCCTACAATTTCCTCGCTCATGAACTAGGGTTTAGTTAGCAATAATTCTAGGATGACTTACTCTGTTTGAATATCTAGGTCCTAAAAATATAATCCTATCTTGCCCAATCATGTCCCAGGCGTGAGTCATGCGTGAGTCATGCGTGAGTCACGGTGCGTGAGTCACGCTGAATATTAATGAGGCGGCATCCCTTTGGACACTGGATGGGGGGGGGTTATCTACTCATGTTCACCTTATCGAGGGTTACTGCAAACGATACTTTCACGGCAAAGTTCCACCCAAACAAAATCTTTCCGATATCTTGCGATTGGCTGAAATGGACAGAGAGCAACAAATTGGTATGTCACAGCCAAAACGAAAAGGGCGACGCTGTCATGAAAATCCGGCAAAAGATGTTCTCGAAAGTTACGGGGTCAAATTTCCTGGATGTAGTGCGTCAGCTTCAACATCGCAATCATCCAGTACAGTGAGTTGTGCCTCTGAACTCTTGCGCCGCTGCGAGCCTACGACAATAGATGAAGAAGAGGCCCAACTCGAGCTGGCTTTACAAGCAAGTGCATGTCAAAGGCAAATATGCAATGATACTGTGGTCAGTGAAGAGCCAGTGTGTAGCTCTGAAAGTAAGAATACAAGCCAGGTGAGTTTAAATACTTTAAACGAAAATGATGCAGCCGACGTCTTGATGTCCTTGCTCAACGCGAATACTCAAGATTAATTATCAGTGAAAAAGTAATACGGTATTTAATAGTGACTGTAGTGTTGTGTTCATTTCTTCTTTGAAGGACGCGGATTGCGCCAAACAAACAGACCAAAATGTTGTGTCATATCATAGTTTTGTTCGTAATTATACTTGATTATTTCTTTTTATATCGTCATATTGTTATATATAGCAAACATTTATCGACGACAAAATATTTTGCATCAATTTTTGGTTTAATACTGATAGGTGGACTCTCAATCTGATTAAATGAGAGATATTTATATGAAATAAAGGTTTTATACCGTAATTTACTTTGAATTATTTGATTGTTTAGTATGTGTCATTCGAACGTGAAGACCCAAACCATGACACACTTTCTTAGCGACAGTTTCTTAACTGAATTGGTTACTATTGAGCCGTGATCAGTGCTTTTTGAAAAAGTCTATAGTCTGGTCACAAAGCGATGCAAATTAAATAAATAAATAAATAAATAAAGGATTTATTTTGAACTCACATGCATCACTGCGCCGCCAAGCGCCCCATCTTGCCTAGCCGTTTTGGAATCGTTTTCGGATACATGTGAACATGAAGGCTACTTCTGATCTTTTGTTACCAATGCAAAATTATTTTTTATAGTAACTTGGCATCTGGAACAATTCTTGACAAAATTGCTAATTAAAAAACAAAGCCGGTTCTCACGAAGCTGTCAAAACTCTTGCATGCTAAATATAGAATGCCGCGCAATAAAAATTAGTTCGAAGTAGAAATCAGTCAGTCACCTTTAAAATTATTGGCTCTTTTTAATGGGACATTGTAGATCGACCAAAATAAATTTAACATTATTTTATTTATATTCAACTGATGTCGTTTAATAATTAAACATAATATAACAACTTTAATATTTACAAAGGAAAATACCCTGTGTGGCGATAATATCCCAGCATGTCTAGTGCAGTAATTTTTGTCGTCGCATTTATTACAGAGACTTTTAAGTTATAAAAATTACCGCGAGCCTCGTCATTATTGAGCACACCCTTTATTTTTGAAAAGCATTCTTCAATTGGATTTAGATCGGGCGAGTATGTAGGTGTATAAATTAACTCTATTCCCATTTCGTCTAGCCATTCTTCCAGTATTTCACCTCCTTGGTAATGATGACAGGAAAGGTTATCCATGACAATAATGTCTCCAACAGCAATGCTTGGCAGACCAGTTGTAGCATTTAAAGATTGCCCAGCTTCTTCAAAAAACCGCAGGAACTCAACAGTGTTTGTTGCGCCATCAATAATGTTTGCGTACTCAATTCCGTTTAATGAGCACAGAGCACTAAGAGTAAAATTTGGCGATTGAGCTTTTCTGGTTACTTCAACACACCTTTCACCAATTGGAGAATGGCCATACTTCCTTGTGCCAACATCAGGCAGTTTGATTCCTGCTTCATCATAAAACTTGACATGGTGTGGATCCTGTGCATTAATGTAGTTTATAAACAGTTGCGTGTATAAAATGTTGTTGTTGGTGAATCTTTCTGCAGCAATGTGAGTAATTTTTTTTCTCGTGTACTGACGTCCTGATGGCAATCTGTTTCGAATGGCTCGACTTATTGTGGAAAGAGAAATGCTACCTTCAACATCTCCTAACTCATCGATTATTTCCCATATTTCCTTTAGGGAAATTGACCCTTTTGCTGTTTTTAATACTTCTATTAACTCCAAATCTCCCTGACTCAGTTTTGCTCGTTTACCTCCTGATACAGGTAGTCTTTCTTCCGTATATTCTTCGCAAAATCTTTTCCAAATTTTTTTAACCGTGTTTGGCGCTACTTTGAAATAGGCTGCGATATTTTTATAGCCAGTTGGAATATTTCGAGTCGCTTTATTTCCACCTTCCTGTAATATTTTATCGATTATGCTTCTTCTAAAATCTAACGAAAGCGCTTTTCCATTCTCGTAAGTTCTCCCATATTTACTAAATCTTAACATCGTCCATAAAGATAATTCAAAAAGAAGCGACAAAATGACGCCTTAGCCAAACCACAGGCCAAACAATATTTTCGGTCTCAGCTCACTTTTCAACGCGCGGTTTTGGAAGTCCGTTGCCAAGTTTCAAATTGCAATTCTACTAAATTCAGAAGTTGATTACGAAGTTCGATTTAATGTTCGAATGTTCGATTCGAAGTTCACATTTACGGAAAACCTTCGGTCGACCAGACTTTCTTTTGATACAATTTCTTTCGGAAAATAGGTTGTTAATCATTCTGCAGCAATTCCAATTAAATTGCCAATTGTGTAGCGAAAGAACTGGTGCAAAACTGAACTTTGTAACATAATTTGAAACTTGTGGTAACGAACGACCAAACCGCGCGTTGAAAACTGAGTAACGTCACGTTTCGCCCTTGACAACGTCGAGTTTGCCCTTGACAACGTCGGGTTTCGTTGAGTAAACATCAAGTTTGAAACTTGAAACCAACGCCTAATTAGCGCACGGTGCACGCTCAATTGCAAATGGCGGTAACGGGGTAACACATTTCACTGTGACAGCGCCCCTGATGACGAGTAGAATCGTCTGGCGTTAGCCAGAGTAAAATACTAAAAGGGAATTCAGGGCTGAGAGGGTTAACATTGCTAAGTGCATAATAAAACTGAAATATACAGTAGAAAATATCACGAAGCAGAATTTACACTGAAATACAGTTGAAGATCAGAAGCACGCCGCACGGGCGATGTTGTTCTCGTTCAGTAGATTAAAACTCGCAATAAAGAGGCAACTTAATGTTCAAAATATTTACCGAGAAAAGCTGTAAAGCCTTGGCAACAAAACCAATTGATGCAAAAGCCGTGTAAAAAGCTAACAACTCCAAATCATATAAAGGCATACTGTATCGGACTCGGCTGTCTTTAATAATTAATATAAATACTTGCGGACTCGGCTAGTCGATTGGAGAAGGCTCAGTTAAAATAGCTTTAAATGTTCTTAATCGGCTTCTAAGCAGTAAATTCTACGTCCCCTACCTTCTTCTTGAATGTCCTCGCCATAAAACTTTAATCTACGGACGAAGTTTCGAGATATGACCATTTTAAAGCAGATAACCCGCTCAGCGTCTTTCAGCGTCCTATGTTTTGCTTTGCTTGCTTCTGGTAAAGCGCATGCGCGAAGCGACCTGCGCGAGGACGAAAACTTCATGTGATTCATTCGTGATTCATTCGTGATTCATTTAATTTCAACCCTTGATGTGCGACGAAAACTGCGATGACCCCTGCTGCGGGGGTCATAGTCAATTTTAAAGCATCGAATTTTCTCTTCTGTTTTTGAGTAAATTTCACAAAATTGTCAACTCTTGTTCGATACAGCAAGGTTTTCGAGATAACCAAGTTTGAGAAAGCGAGATTCTGCGACGCTAAAAGCACATTTACAAGTATGAAACATAAACTAATTATAAATGCAGAATATTACTCTCCCGAAATATTTACCAAATTGTTGTTTTAATCTTCTTAAAATGAGCGAAAAAATCATTAACCATCGTTATAAACTTTTCCAATACAAGACATTTAATATAATTATGCTATCAGTCACAGTCTCACAGAGTAACTGATTACCGTTGTAAGCAGCATCTTCCTTGAGTCAATGCTTAACATGCGCCATCATATTCTCATATATATACAAGTATCTATATATTCAAAAAAAGTACAAAAATTACCTCACCTCATGTTAACCAATTAACCAAACTATTATCTTAAAACCGTCCCTGGATCTGTGACTGTGATATGAAGACGAACGTGCGTATATATAGCGAACCGGCACAGTGACGTCGAATTTATATTTGCATGTCAGAGTTGATTACTCAGGCTACCTATGTCCTATGGTACGCCCCCGCGCGCAAACGAAGGCTCTGACGGTTTTCCAGCGATGGATTATCCCGGTTGCCGATTGAAAAGAGCATGCGCCGCCAAGAGCTAGATTATTCTGTGATCGAGATCTTCGCAAATGGTAGGAACTTAGTATTTTTTCGAGGGGTTTTAGATTTTATCTGGTGAAATACTCGGCTATCGCCTCGTGTTGTTCACGCATATCTTGTGTTTCTGAAATTCGTTGTCAAGGTAACCTCGCACATGCAGCACGACAGGAAAAGAACGGTTGGCAGAGGCCAGAAGTCTCTTTCCTTTCTGGCAGAGACCTCTGTCAGCAAGGAAAACTCCGCCATCTTTGAGAATAAATGTTGTTCGTTTTATAAGGCTTCGTGTTCCTTATTATAAACTGCAAAACTATAACAATAAGCTACGTGGTTGAGAAAAAACACGAAAACCTCTGGTATTTTACTTTTGTTATTTAAACAATATTTTTATAAGGCTTATCTAGGGAATTCTTGCTACATCGTTGAAGTGTCTATGAAATGAAAATTAAGTCCGTCTTATAATTTGAAAGAACACTTAAAATGATAGAGTACTACGTTTTTTTAATCTTTTTTCGTTTCCTTGCTTCGTTCTTAGACGGCCGCGGCCGGTCAACCTCGATAAAAGTGTCTCAAAAACACCGTTGATGGCATTTTTTGTTACAAGCATGCACGCAACCATGCTAAATCGTAACGGATAGTGTATACTTTGAAGGTGAGGGGTATTGGCAGCTGTAATTATTGATTTATATACTAAAATTTAGAGCTTTTTGAAAGCGCAATGTGATGGATGGGATGTCTGTAAAGTGCTGCCTATTTACGTTTGTGTTTTATTTGAATTAGCTAAACTTCAGAATGCTATCCAATCAGCGTGCCTCTAGTTTTGCTTAACCTAATTCGCATAACTCACAATCATAAACAAACAAGAAATATGGCGTGAATACACCTAAATATAATACTTCGAAGAAAGGCCACAAAAAGGTAAGCTTGCCAAGAATCAGAAATTTATTAGATCTGGTAGCTACAGGAAAGTCTCATATTCGTAAATTACTTCGTTTTATTTTGGTAATTTGCCGATACCGCCACCTATCTACTGTTTAAAGCTGAGCTTTTTGTACTATAATATAGTATTGCTCATAATATCCTTAGACATTTAACTCACTGGTTCAACAGTACTATCTTGTGATACACGGAAGGCAACCTGCCTAGTCATCTTGATCAACGTCTAAGCTACATTTCTATGCTGGTTGCCTGCTTGTAACAAAAAGTTTTCAGATTGTTGTGGCTGTTCTTCTAAGGGTTATATTTAGGTGAATTTGCGCCATGTTCCTTGTTTGTTTATGATTGTGAGCTATGCGAATTAGAATATCAGAACTTCAGGCACGCTGATTGGATAGCATTCTGAATTTGTAATTCAAATAATACACAAACGTAAATATCGCTTTACAGATATCCCATCCATCACATTGTGCTTTCAAAAAACACGAAATTTTAGTATATAAATCAATAATCACGACTGCCAACACCCCTCACCTTCAAAGTATACACTATCCGATATGATTTAGCATGGTTGCCTGCTTGTAACAAAAAATGCCATCAAAAGTAATATTTTGAAGCCTTGGCCGGCCCTCTTTCTTGAGATATTTCAGTTTGTTTGACATTCAAATTAAACATTTTGAAGTCACATGCACGTGCATAATGAGTTGTTGAAAAAAGTTATATATCTTTGCTATTATCAAACCAAAATAATTCGTGGGAAGCATGTGCGTGTGTTTCGTCCAGAACACTAAACAGTGTAGATTGTCAAGTGATTATATTTGACAATCGCAAAGATATATAACGTTTTTGGATAACTCATTATGCACGTGTGACGTCGCAACATGCGACATTTACATCAAACAAACTGAAATATCTCAAGAACGAAGCAAGGAAACGAAAAACTGCAAAAGATGTTGCTCTATCATTTTAAGTGTTCTTTCAAATAAGAAAAACTTAATTTTCGTTTCATTGGCGGTTTAACCATTATTTTTGAAGGGAACGGACACTAAAAAGGCAATATTGGATAACAGATGGTCAAACGCGGGGAACAAGTTCACATTAATTTGAAAGGAAACGTCAAGATTTCCATATAACATCCACTGTAGACGAGACTGTTTAGACGCGTTTGACCATTCTGTATACAAACAAAAAGATTAATACGAAGACCTGCATATCGCAGGGGCATCGCTAGGGGGGGGGGGGGGTACTGGGGGGGACGAGTCCCCCCTCCCACTTTTTTCAAGACCAATTTTGAGATTCTTCAAAATCCGGTGAGAAACGTTGGGGGGAGGGGGAGGGGGTGGTATGTAATGATTCCAAGTGCATGCTCAGCTCACACCGCTAGCGTGCGTGAATGAACACCGCGGAAAAACATCTGCGCATGCGCGTGATTCGAGCACATTGCACGCGTCAAATTTGTTCTCAAATATGGCGGTTGAGGAAGTTTACTCGGTTTGTGTGTGAATTTGGGAAAGTTTAAAGCACAATTTTTTGCGATCGGAGGACAAAAAAGGTTTGCATTGATTCTAAAGAGGTAGGTTTGTATTCCAAACCTTTTAGGATTGATATTTAATAACGATTTTCTTCAATATTATACTTTACATATTTACATATATTTACATTTTGAATTTAATAGAATCATTCATCACTTTCAATTCAAGGAAGATACTTCACAAAGGTGACTGTACACAAATTTATTGTCTGGCTTATTCGAGCCTTTATCCAAGCAAGAAGATTTTCCAGATTCTGTTTGGGTGCCATCGAAACAGTTGCTCCAGTGTGTGTTCTTTTATGTTTTACGAAATGTTTTGATACAAACTTTTTGACTATGCAAGCGTTTGCCTTGTGTTTTGTTGGATAACTTTTTTTGCGTAGCATGCATAATTTTTGCGTTGACTATATTTAAGGGTAATGATTTACTCTACAACTTAAGCGTGTGCAAATGCTTAACTCTTTCATAGTTTGCTTAACTCTTGTGTCTTAAGTTCGGTATTCGACAATTTTTCAAGAAATGTTCGCACGCCTCCCGGTCTAAAACGACAATTTTTAATTTAAATTCTGTTTCTTTCTAGATTTTAAATGTTAGAAAACTTTTTATTAATGTCCAAACTACCCGTCTAGTGTATTTTTTTGTTTGTTTCACTTACCTTGAATAATTAAAAGCCATGTTTTTGTTTACGAAGATGGGATTTAAATTCCCCGCCATTTTTTTCTAGTACACGCGCATGCGCAGACGTTTTTCCGCGGTGTTGCGTCAATGTGTTTTTCATATCTTTTCTTGCGTTAGTTCGCTCTGGAGACTTAGTGCAGCAACGCCAATCATTCGTCTCGTAGCTACTATGTGTTAGGTCCACATAATAATTTGGGTTAGGTTTACGAATGTTTAGGGTTAAGGTCAATGCAGAGTAAAATAGTCTGGTGTTAGGCAAAGTAAAATAGACTTGTGTTAGACAGAGTAAAATAGTCTAGTGTTAGACAGAGTAAAATAGTCTGGTGTTAGCCAGAGTAAAATAGTCTGGTGTTAGACAGAGTAAAATAGTCTGGTGTTAGCCAGAGTAAAATAGTCTGGTGTTAGACAGAGTAAAATAGTCTGGTGTTAGACAGAGTAAAATAGCCTGGTGTTAGACAGAGTAAAATAGTCTGGTGTTAGACAGAGTAAAATAGTCTAGTGTTAGACAGAGTAAAATAGTCTGGTGTTAGACAGAGTAAAATAGTCTGGTGTTAGACAGAGTAAAATAGTCTGGTGTTAGACAGAGTAAAATAGCCTGGTGTTAGCCAGAGTAAAATAGTCTGGTGTTAGACAGTAAAATAGTCCGGCGTTAGACAGAGTAAAATAGTCTGGTGTTAGACAAAGTAAAATAGACTGGTGTTAGACACAGTAAAATAGTCTGGTGTTAGGCAGAGTAAAATAGTCTGGTGTTAGATAGAGTAAAATAGTCTGGTGTTAGACAGTAAAATAGTATGGTGTTAGACAGAATAAAATAGTCTGGTGTTAGACAGTAAAATAGTCTGGTGTTAGACAGTAAAATAGTCTAGTGTTAGATACAGTAAAATAGTCTGGTGTTAGACAGAGTAAAATAGTTTGGCGTAAGACAGAGTAAAATAGTCTAGTGTTAGAATAAAATAGTCTGGTGTTAGACAGTAAAATAGTCAGCTCTTAGACACAGAGTAAAATCTATTTAACTTATTTCAACTAAAAAAACGTATTTCTCTTCGGTACCAACCATGGATATAAACACTCCTTAATAGATGCTCCCCTTAAAAACGATAACATTGTTATATCTATGTTGCTCTTGAGCCATTAATACATATTTATGTCTACAAGCCTATGGACCCTACCATATTAATAACAAACATTAAAGACGATGCCACTAGTAGTATAGTGGCTCTTTTTTTACATTCATTAAAATAATTATATAAACTGTTTTGAACTTGATTGGTGTTTGATCAATAATCCTATTTCTACTTGGTTGTTCAAAATATACAAATTGAACACACGTCACAAATATATTGTTCACTGAAGTTCCTCGGGTATACCAACTGCAGTATTGGACACATCTAGTAAAACGATACGTACGCGATTCAAATTCTGGATTTACTTAAATAATTATTAGTTTATTTAAGAACGTAAGGTTGTTGGTTTTATATTATATAACAACATAAAAGAGATGCTAAAAAACTAAACTAACCTTATTTATACTGGATAACTCTATCAGTTATATCTAAACTGTTATAATCAGAGGTCCATGGGAGCACGGGTGGCGTGTGCTGTTAGCGCGCTGCCTCTCACCAAGAGTTAAGCCCGGTTAGACGGGGTTAGTACTTGGATGGGTGACCGCTTGGGAATGACCCCGCTGTCGAGCTGGAAACTAATGTCAGTAGAGTTGTAGTTGATCTCTCCTGTGCTTCGAGGGTTTTTCGCCGGGTTCTCCGGTTTTCCTCCCTCCGCAAAACCAACACTTACATCATGGTATAGTCACGTTCAATTGGGGCATTTCGCTCTGTTTGACCACCAGTTGCTATAGTCAATGAAGTTAATAAATCTAAAATCTAAGTAACGGCCCACCCTCATTGGTCCAGTGTTACTACAGGAGGAAACCGGAGTACCCGGAGGAAACCTGTGGTGTTTGGTAGAGTCAAACTGGAAGCACTCTTCTCAAGGTGAATTTTTTTTTAATCAGATAACTGCACCGTGCAGGAATCGAACCCGCGGGTCGTAGAGGTGAAAGGCATAAATTCCCAAGGCATCCAGGTGAAGAATCAGACATAGTTTAACGTTTAACATTGGTTTGGAAGCTTGGCACATCAATAGCGCCCTTGCCCCATTAAATCGTGATGACGGCGGTCTACTGCCATAAGCCTATTTGCACCTTGTTCATAGGTATAACGTCATGAATGGTTCTATGAGACCCCGTTCACACGAGTCCGGAGCGAGTTGAAAACGGCGCCAAAAAGTCACAAAACGCAGTTGCGTTCACACAGCACCGGATCGAAATAGAGACGTTAAGATTGACGTTTATTTTATTTACCGCTAACTGCTGACTGCAGTTTGAGGTTAGCGGTTTGACGTTTGACGTAAAAATGAATTAGACCTTAAGATTGACGTTTACGTTATTCCCCGCCGACCGCGAAAAATTGTGGCTATACGTCAGAAACAAGATGGCGACAGCAAGGTTTGTATGTTAAATATCATATATAGAGACCGATACAAATAGTAAACATTTTTTTTACCTTATTTATTCGTTTAAAATGTAACACTTGACCATCCTTCCACGTTTTTATATTATAGTTTAAATCAGATGAAGCCAATTTTTAATGGATTACTCAAAGTATACGAAAACAATTTTTTAATATTTTACTTCTGGGAAGATGACACTAAGTAACTCTTCAGCCCTTCCAAACAAAGGCCATGATGATTGATCTATTAACAAATACTAACAAACACTATAACAATCAATAAACTGACGAAGCCAAGACCTCAGTCAGAACTCATATTGTAGTGAAATTGACAAGACAAGCTTAAAATGTAAGAGACTGTCGACCGATTTCGACACTTAAAAACTCGGAAGATGACATTTCCCGAATGCTCAAAATAACAAACACAAATTTGAAAACCTATGCAAGTCAAAACCAGGCAGAAATACCATAACTGCAAATAAGATGAGATCTTATGTTTTCACTTCTGAAATTGGCCGCCATGTTTACTTTTACCAGTCAACCATGCTTCACATTAAAATACTCAAAACAGGTAGATTTTATCATTTCAGCAAACAAAAAACCTACCAAATCAAAGATAAGATAGTGTGTGTCATAGATATAGTTATGAAACGTGTAGTCATTGAACAGTTATTCGTTTATATCTTGAGGTAAATGACTTACGTGAAGAAGGGGGTCTTGCGGTTGAACTGAACGTCAAGAAATTACGGCAAACGCGACGTCAGGCTTTTAGTCACGTGGTTTCTAGCGGTTTGCGGTTAGACGTTCGCGAAAAAAACGTCAATCTTATGAAAACAGCGCTCTAACCGGAGCGTTTTGAAAACGATTTCTGGACGGAGCGAGATGAAAACGGAACCCTTGGCGGTGTCGTGTGAACACAAGATCCAGCACTTTTTCGCTCCGCTTTAGTACCCAGTTCCTAGTACCCAGTAACACTACTTGGTGTAGTACCAGTACTTAATCAGTGTGTGCTTTAAAGTGCCCATGAAATGAAAATTAAGTTTGTCTTATTTGAAAGAACACTTAAAATGATAGAGTAACATCTTTTGCAGTTTTTCGTTTCCTTGCTTCGTTCTTGAGATATATTTCAGTTTGTTTGACATGTAAATGTCGCATGTTGCGACGTCGATCACGCGTGCATAATGAGTTATTGAAAAACGTTATATATCTTTGATATTGTCAAATATAATCACTTGAAAATCTACACTGTTTAGTGTTCTGGGCGAAACACACGCACATCCTTCCTTCGAATTATTTTGGTTTGATAATAGTAAAGATTTATAACTTTTTTCGATAACTCATTATGCACATGTGACGTCAAAATGTTTAATTTGCATCAGTCAAACAAACTGAAATATCTCAAGAACGAAGCAAGGAAACGAAAAACTGCAAAAGATGTTACTCTACCATTTTAAGTGTTCTTTCAAATAAGACAAACTTAATTTTTGTTTTATAGACACTTTAAGAGTAACTGTAAATGTGCTTATGTAAACTGTTTTTCTCGATACTTCTGAAATTACTATCAATAGCTGCTTAACAGTGAAAATCAATAGTAATTTTTCACTCACCCAGGTTCTCGCTAGGATTGCCAGTTTCCCAACCAGGCCAGTCAACAGCAGGGTGAAATAAAGCAAGAAGACGGCGGGAAACACGACCGACCAACGCCGATATGAAATACACCACACGTTGTAGAACTCTAAGCAAAAAATAGATAATAATAATAAACATTATTTACGTCTCAGTCTTATGCTTGGAACCGCACCTTAACTAATCGGGGAGAATAGGACCCCGTTTACACGATGCCGGTACAATTTGAAAACGGAACAAAATCATGCCGTTTAGGCCTTGCGTTTACACGATACCGGCACAAAAATTACATGAAAACGGCACAAAATGAAGACGGGTTCCTTGACGGCATGAAATGAAAACGGAACACTAACCGGTATCGTGTAAACGCCCGTGCCGTAACAGTTTGATGACGGTAAACACGATATATATACGACCACAGTATTCGGGTCAGCAGTATTCACAAAGTCTTCTCAATTCTCATTGAAAAAGAATAGTCACATATGTTAATGAGTCATTATATTATACGGGCACCGTGTAAACGCAAGACTTTTTGGCCTGTATTTACACACCAGCATGATTTTGTTCCGTTTTCAAATTGTACCGGCATCGTGTAAACGGGGTCTAACCACTGATCTATATAAGAGACTGGATAGAGCATCTATTATCTGAGCGCCTTCAGAAATTGAAGCCGGAAGTTACGCCCTAATTGTAAGCGACGCCATATTGGATGGTCCCACCATGAGGAGTGAGTTGCTATATTTTACTGTTGTGAATTCGTTGTTTTCGCATATAATCACGAAATAGACGAACAACACAAATCCCAAAAAATCAACACAAAAAATTTTGGTATTTCAAGCAACGGGACACATCATGGAACTATGGAGGACCTAAGAACGTGAAGGGAAACTGAATCGTAAGTAAATAACTTGATATTTTGACGAAATTTCGAAGGGGACGGAGAGCTCCCGAAGGGTTATTTACCAAGGAAACGGGAAACCCAACATTGTAAACGGCCGGTGGTTAATAAACTGATTTGTAGGATACAAATGTGAGATAATACTGTAATTGTGGAATGTTCACAATCGAGTAGATCATTTTAAAAAAGCCGAAGGACGTGTAAAACTATGGCACAGAAGATAGATTGGCTTGTAGAGTTGTGAGTAGATTTCGACAAGCAGCATATTTCTTTATTATTATTATGAACTTTATTAAAGTGTCAAAGCCTAATAGCTTGGGATAAAATCCCATACTAATGTGGGGACACATACTTTTGGCAACATAGGAGCATGTTAATACTCTATAAGTTTGTAATACTTACAATGTTTGGTGCTTCCATAGAAGTAAACTGTAGCATGCATCATAACAAGAACGAGCCAGTTTATTTTATTAAACTCCATGCCCAGTGTCCAAGTCATGTATTTAAGAAATTAAGTTGTCAACATTGTTTCTTATTAACAGCTGAGCTATTTTACTCCCTGTCATTTTGATGAAAAAATTGTTTGTGAGTATCTGTAAAATTGAATGTGATATTTGTATGTTATGTTGTAGGTAGTTTAAAATGAAGCAACAATGAATGAAGAACAATAAAGGTGAAGCAACATGACAACTTAATACAGAATATAATTGAACTGTGTCATTTATAGTTTTCAAACTTTGTCAATGATTTGATTAAAGAAAATGTTTACAATTCATGAGTGTATTTTGTCTTGCGTAGTTTGATTCTGTATAAATGTACTATATAATGATAAATTTTTAATCTGTTCTCTGACTTCTGTATGTTATGAAAATTGTGGCAGAACTAATACTGTACTATCAGTGTGTACTATACAAGTAGATCAACAAGGCCAGTGTTTGATGTTTATATAAAGTCAAAACAAATCAAGCTAATATATATGTTAAACTTCACAACGATGTGGCGGATAACATTTGTAAACTGGCTAAAAAAAAAGCATCTTGGCAAAGGTATAGTCACAAAACTAATTATATTGTAAAATTAATACAAGATTTTTAGTTGTAGGCAAATGTAGGCCCAATTGCCCAAATTAGATAACCCTATCTCATAGAAAATAATAAACTCATTCTGATTAATCCTGTGAATGCCAGGATAACTTATTTGAATCATTACCCCGAGTTTTCTGTGAGTGAAAATATATTGTTCAACTATAGGCACATCCACTGATCTATACAGTTGGGCACATCGCATTCTTAAATTAATTGTTTGATTCCGGTCTTTTGGCTTATGATATAATAAGACCACAGCAGTTGTTCGTAGTGTAGCTTGTTCAGTTGATCAAATTTCCCGAATTCATTCGGTCCTTTAGCAGTATTTCCATATTGTGAGTAAATTCTGAATGAGAACGGCCTTCGTCTGTTCAAAGTTGTCATCAATGACACTTGGGAGTTCGCTCCATCGAACTCGCAAATTCCGTTTTCCCCCACATTTGGGGGCTAAATAACTACAATTTTTCTCTCTAAATGCTTCACGTGTCCTTTCTTCCTCGTGATAAAAAAGTTTGTCCGAACCCGAAGGAGAAAAATGCCTTAATATGCGAAAACTATAATTGTGCAACAGTAGAATATAGCGAAAGTGGGACCATCCAACATGGCGGCTGTTGCCAACTTCCGACTTCAATTTCAGGCAACGGATGCTCTATCCAGTCTCTTATATAGATCAGTGGGTCTAACCAGGCACGTAGCTACGGGGGGGGGGGGGGGGGGGGGGGGGCGAGGGGGGTCCACCGCCGCCCCAGAATTATTTCTTGCCCTCCCAACCAGAGACTGCATGACCAAAAATATCCGCAGCGTGAGTGGATAAGTAATTGAAATGTGAACGCTGTCGTGTACTTGTGTAACGTAAGTGATGTTGTTATATCCAAAAGCGTCTAACGTCGTCATGTTACAGTAGGTAAACCGTGTGACAGACTGGGGGGGGGGGGGTAGTAGCGTGATTGAATCAGTTGTTCTGCATGACTCAACTTTTGTACCTTTTCACTTGCCCCCCCCAAAATAAAACTTGCCCTCCTAGATTTCTTAGTCTAGCTATGTGCCTGGGTCTAAGGCCTCGTTTAAACGTTTACACTATTACGGTACAGAAAAAAGCGCTCCAGATAAAGTATAGGCATACCGTAGCGAAATTTACGTCTGCTCCATACACTATAACAAACAACGCGAGCGTATTAATATTTACACCGGAGTGCTAAAAGTGACTACGCTACGCCGGCAAACCAGAGTGTAAGCACAACAAAGAAAGGTAGGGATTTTTACTCTATACAGGTCCGTACTGTAACAGCTAGTAGGGAGCATGCAACTAGGACAACAGTTCAGTATCAAGCATGCAGAAACCACGAATCATTGTATTGAATACATAACGTATGTTCTTCGACATTCAAAAGCTTATCTATTTAACCGCCGTCGTCGTCCTAATAAGAGGGACCTTAAGATCTACGACGGCAACTTCGAGGACGACGTCCTTCAAACAAAAGCATTCTTCTTGCAAAACAAAGATAATGAATAATTTCTAGTCCCAAGAGTAATCTGAACACCGTCCTCGCTCTGTATACAACGCCATTCAGAGCATTTTCACGTCTTCAGGACGACGTTGACTCGTGGGGTGATGAGAACTGTTGTCTGAGATTGCCTTAACACAGACACTGCAACCGTTTTAACACTTTGAAAATTATAAAACAAGCTTCAAGTATTGAATACAGTAGTCATATCAGTTAACCGTGACTTCTCTTTAATGCTAAAATTTGAATTGCTTTAACCGCCGTCGTCGTCCTAGCATCTTACAAAGGTCGCTCTAGGTTGTATGTAGAACGGAAACGACGCTCTTTGATGTTCGGTGAACGAAACCTTAAAAGGACATAAGCTATAATTGCTAACTGAGTAAATAATACTGTATACTGCTTGCAACGACTAATCCAAGCATAACTATCACGTGATACACATGATTCATTGTCAAAATCATCGGAACTTCTGTTTTGAGAAATTTTCACTAGTTCTCCAAATTTATTAACTAAATTAAATTGTCAACTCTTGTTCAATACAGCAAGGTTTTCGAGATAACCAAGTTTGAGAAAGCGAGATTCTACGCTAAAAGACATTTCCAACTATAAACATAAACCAATTATATATGCATGCGTGGATGTGCCAAAATGTAAAATGTTACCATGCAGAATACGGCTTATCTTCACAAAACTAGGGGAAAAATCATTAACGATCGTTATATAAACCTTTCCAAGACATTTAATATAATTATGTTATCAGTCGCTGATTACATCCTTATAAATAATGATCTTCCTTGCACTATATAATGCAGTCCACCACATTCTCATGCTTACAACTATGTATCTTGAAAAATAATTAAAAAAAACCCGGCTCACCTCATTTTAACCAACTATTATCTTAAACCGTCCTTGGAGGATTGACCTGCGTCGAAATATATGTCCTTCTGTGGCAATGAACACGTTTCAAACGCAATATGTATTGCAACGCGAAAGAGCCGCCACTCGATCGCCAGTTCAGGTGGGAAACTGCAACTAGTGCAAGTGAATTGCCTGTACTGAAGCAGCGTGACGTACTGAAGTGGATATTACGTAGTTTTTAGTATGGAAGACCTAGCAAAGCAGACGTTATTTTTAACTCTTTCTTGGTGGCCTGAGACTCTCGACTTTATGTATTTTACTCCAATACACATCAACATTCACATATACTGGGTGATACATAAAGTCTACCCTGGTTCTAGAGAGTTTCTCTTTGTGTTATGGTTTGGTAGTATACTTCCGCTAGAATAATGATTAGCATAATATATACAGTTTTAGTATAAAAGAGAGATATCTCGCCTTGCCAATAAAGTACACAGAATCTCCTAGGGTCTCTGAACTCTATTTCCTGCATTTTGAGGCAAGTATTTAAGAGTAATCCGAAAGCCTTAAATTACATAATTTTGTTAGAATCAAACCAAAACATAGAATGATACGCATCAGAATATCATTAGATTTATTTATAAACAAGTCGTAAATGTAAAAACAGGTTGGAGGCATTTTGTATAGACCCTTAGTATTGTAATTTATAGCATATGCATGCCTGCAATATATATAACACATCACTATCTACTCACTTGGACTTAAAACAACTGTACCCCCCCCCGTACAAGTTTCTCCACGGATTTAAACTTTTCATGAGAACGGTCTTGGAGACCATTGGGGGGGGGGGGGGTGACCGCCCCCCCTCGCCCACTTGGCTACGCCACTGAATTCTCTATAAAAGGACTCTGGATGCACTGATCCATGTTATAAATGGACAACAGCAGCAATTAATTTTGCGCTCATGTTGGCTACCTTTTGCCATGGCAACAATGAGTCAAAAAGACAAAGGATTTTCTTCGTATTTTCCATCTTTTTTCTGCCATTTCTCGAGTTTTCTTCGGTAAAATTTCCCCCCAGTTTTATAGAAATTGCTTCCGGAAACGTTTTAGTGCAAAATTAATGTAGGGTTGTTCTGAAGGTTTTCTCAATATCACCAAATTTAATTAATGTTTTTTAACATTAAGCAAAATTTATTCCATAGAATTGTTTGAAAAAAGAGAGTTACAAAGGAAAAAGCTTCCTCTTAAACTGTGCAAAATTGCGGTCATTTTGGGGCTTTTTTACTGGTGCTGATGTCATAAAATTTCCCGATTATCAGTAATTCCCCCGCCAAATTAGCAACCAGCTCGCGCGCGGTCATAAAACCCTAGGCCAATTTTTAACGGCAGCATCCACCAGCAATGTGTTCATGTATAACCAGAGAATGAAGGGTTATTAGGGTCACTATTAGATTATAAATTATGTTATTCGTGTACCTCATTTTATGTTTTCCAAACTGCCGAATATCATAAAGCAGACGTTATTTTTAACATCAGTATATATATACTGAATAATAATACACTATTTTTAGCATGTTGAATTTCTCGTAGCCTACAAACTGTGTTATCATTTCATTTATGGCTACTTGAAGTAGTTGTACCGGTTCTTGTGTGGTCTTGTTTATTACTTTATTTACAGGTAAAAAAAATCAATACTTCTCCACTCGCATGCTTGCAGGACTAATCTCATAGAAGTAATAGACCTAATCTACGACTAATCCACGGCTAACTATCACGTGATCTACATGTTAATCAATCTGGTGGAGCTGACGTAATGTTCATCATCATGCAGATGACTAGTCAGAAACATTCCACACTTGATCTTTAATCTTTGTTGCGCTTAATTAATCCCCTTCTGACCGTCAAAGTCTGAAAGTCATCGGAATTCTGTTTTGAGAAATTTTCACTAGTTCTCCAAATTTATTACTGCTGAAACTGGCGAACCGAGGCCACTTATACAAAGTTAATACATTTCTAAATTTGAACTAACTGATCATATTTGACAGTTTTCAGACTTGCTGCAAATTAAGATGAAGGTACAGGATCTGTCAATATTTTCATTTTTTGTAAAAAGCGAAATATTAACTGGAAATGCTGATTTAGTTTGTAAGCATACATGGCCTCGGTTCGCCTGTTCGAGCAGTAACTAAAATTGTCAACTCTTGTTCGATACAGCAAGGTTTTCGAGATAACCAAGTTTGAGAAAGCGAGATTCTACGCTAAAAGACATTTACAAGTATAAACTTCGTGGATGTGCCAATGTTAATGTTATGCATGCATAACATTAATGCATAATTAGTTTAATTAGTTGTACATAAATGTCTTTTAGCGTAGAATCTCGCTTTCTCAAACTTGGTTATCTCGAGCATAATATAGCTTATCTTCACAAAACTAGGGGGAAATCATTAACGATCGTTACAAACCTTTCCAAGACATTTAATATAATTATGTTATCAGTCGCTGATATGATTATATCCTTATAAATATCAGTCCATCACATTCTCATGCTTACAACTACGTATATTGAAAAATAATTTTAAAAAACCCGGCTCACCTCATTTTAGCTAATACAACTATTATCTTAATCCGTCCTTGGAGGATTGATCCTTCTGTGGCAATGAACACTTTTCAAACGCAATATGTATTACAACGCGAAAGAGCCGCCACTCGCCAGTTCAGGTGGGAAACTGCTATCGTGATAGTGCATGAACCTAGTTGCGTGGTTTGGAAGACTGACCTGTCGTGTTTTTAAATAATTCATGATTCAAACATCGAGTCAATATCGGCTTTGACATCGAGTCAATATCGGCTTTGACACCGAGTGTGTCGGAACTCGGAAGGTATTAAATTTGGAAACTTCGTTGTCTAGACAATGATTTATTTGTCGAAACCTTGATGTTAATCGAAGCACAAGCGGACGAAGTCGAAGCTGAAGTTCAAAACAGGATTGAAGAGGTATATATCCTTTCATTTTTTTCTTTATTTTAGCAACGCTTTTTCAATTTTTAAGACTGTTATTAATTGTTTTGTGAAAATCTGCAAATCGAAAGGTGGACTGACAAACAATGTGCGAAGGATGCACGCTGTTTGTGGCCAAACCCTTGGCGATTCTGGTCTTTCTATCATCCCGAACCGGTTAACATCCGAGGCAGTGGCCTACATGCTTGCTAACATAAGAAGAAAGCTTCGTGAAATTAAAGCCAACTATATGACGAAGAGATATTGACCGAAGTTGATAAACTGCAACCAAGTCCTGCGTTCTATAAGTCGATTGGGAAGTTATATGTTAGCTTTGGGAAAAATCTTTCTCAGATTAAACTAGCTTCAAATATCAAATATAATAGTTAGTTAACCGTGACTTCTTATCTTGCTATTTAACCGCCGTCGTCGTCCTAGCATCTTAAAGTCCCTGACGTTGTCCTGAAGACGTAAAAAATGATCTGAATAAGGTTGTATGTAGAACGGGGACGCCGTTAAGATTACTCTTACTAAAAATTATTCATCTTCTTTGTTGTGTGAGGAAAATTATATTGTATTAATTAAGGACGTCGTCTTTGACGTTGTATTTGTTTAAGCTGTAAAAAGATATAAGCTAAATAGCTGATGTATGGCTATAAACTGGCGAAGCGTAGCGCCGTATTAAATTAAAGACGTATCAGCAGAATCGATAACATGGTTTGATTTGGATGGGATTTAAATATATAGTAAACTCACAAAAACTCTTCAAACCAACATACTATTGCAAATTATTAAAGGCACCATGCATTATTTTAGTATACCGAGTAATGCACCTATCAATGTTAGGCCAGCGGGGGGGGGGGGGGGGGGGAGGCAGGGCAGGAGGGCGGGATTTGACATCGAAACAGAATTTTGTGTCAAATTCCCTACCCCAGGAACATGATTTTATGCCAAATATTGTACCCGCGGGACATCACACTGAGCAAATACTCAAATACAATAATACATTGAAACAAATTTTAATCACTTGTATATAAACATAATTGATTTGAACAGATTCAACAGATCAGAATTTGAATTAAATCTATAAATCAGAACTTCATTTTAGACAGTTTAATAATCGTTGTTTCAGCTTTATGCAAAACGTCTATAGATCTTAAACAATCAAAGAATAACAAGTATAAAGGATATGTAAATGACTTGCTTTCAAATATAAAATATAGTATTCAAGAGCCACACGATCCGAACTCCGAAGCGTCATGGCGTTACGGAATCCAAAAACAACGCAGGCTCTAGCGGAAGTGATCGAAAATTCGGAAGCAGAGTCCTTTCTATAGCCTGGTACACTGGCCCAATCAAAGAATATTGATATTTCCATATTTCTTTTGAAATTGGGCCAGGGTACCAGGCTATCCTTTCTATTGCGGCCGCAATTGTACGTCAAATATTTTAGCCCCCGGGACTGTGCTGATCGTCAAATTCCTTACTCGCGGGATTTACCTTTGTATCAAATCCCGCCCCCCTGCCCTGCCTCCCCCCCCCCCCCCCCGCCGGCCTAACATTGATAGGTGCATAATAAATAATACACTATTTTAACATTTTGAATTTCTCGTAGCCTACAAACTGTGTTATCGTTTAATTTATGTGTTTTGTTTATTACTTTGTTTACGTGTAAAAAAATACTTCTCCACTCGCATGCAGCATGCTTGCAGGACTTATCACATGATCTACAAGTAACACGAACTTAATATTGACCCCTGCTAGTTTTATATAAACAGTCAGTACAAACGTATTGACCCCTACATGCATGCTATTCATTGTCATCGGAATTTCTGTTCTACTTTGGGGGCAATTTCACTATTCTATTCTCACTATTCTCCAAACTTATTAACTAAAATTGTCAACCCTTGTTCGATACAGCAAGGTTTTCGAGATAACCAAGTTTGAAAAAGCGAGATTCTACGCTAAAAGCATACTTGCAACTATAAACATGAACTAATTATGCATGCGCCACAATGTTAATGTTTAGTATCAGTTTAAACCATGTAGAATATGGCGAATCTTCACAAAACTAGGGGAAAACATCATTAACGATCGTTATAAACTTTTCCAAGACATTAATATAATTATGCTATCAGTCGCTGATTATATCCTTATAAATGATGATCTTCCTTGCAATAATTCACCATCAGTCCATCTTAACAAGTAACAACATTCGCATGCTTACAAGTATATGTATATTGAAAAATAATTAAAAGAAATCCGGCTCACCTCATTTTATAATTTAACCAACTATTATCTTAAACCGTTCTTGGAGGCTTGGCTTGGGTCGAAATATATGTCCTTTTGTGACTATGAACACCTTTCAAACGCAATATGTATTGCAACGCGAAAGTGCCGCAGTTACTCACAACTGCATGCCAGTATAAAAATATGAAAACTTGTACACCCCACAGGGTAAACAGGATATACGTAGTTTTTAGTATGGAAAACCTTACAAGGCAGACGTTATTTTTAAACTCTTTCTTGGTGACCTGAGACTCTCGAGTTTATGTACCTTACTCCAATGCAAATCAACATTCACATATATATATATATATATATATATATATATATATATATATATATATATATATTTTTTGTTTTGGTTGTGATCTACATGATTTAAATAAATATGCTAATCCGTTATACTAGCGGAAGTACCTTACTTACGGAAGTAACCATAACACAAAGAGAAACTCTCTAAAGAACCAGGGTATAGGCTTTACGTATCAGCCAGTATATATATATATGTATATATATATATATATACTGGCTGATACGTAAAGCCTATACCCTGGTTCTTTAGAGAGTTTCTCTTTGTGTTATGGTTACTTCCGTAAGTAAGGTACTTCCGCTAGTATAACGGATTAGCATATTTATTTAAATCATGTAGATCACATCATTAGTAAACCAAACGCGGATTTCCAGTCACGCAGCTCGTTGCGATAATGATGAAGCGATAGCCGAGTTTTTTTAACAAACTTCGAGGTGTTTGGATATCCTGACGAAGCACTCTTCTGAGTGTTTGATTTTGCATCTCAAACAAATCGGTATTTTAAGAGAAAATCGAGGTGAAAGTTCGATTAATTTATGTAATTTCTTCCTTCGATATCCATGCAAATTGCACGAATCGATAGCCAAGTGTTTCACCTGACCAGCCCCGTATAAGTCGTCCTTTAACTTCCAAAATGGCAAGTACCGTAAACAACTTTATACCGACTCTGTGACAAAGCATTCTTATTTCTTTATTGCTTTATATAACAAATTAAGACATAAAAACAAGGTAACAGAAGGTCAACAGGCTCTGCAGGAACCCTAATTGTCACACTCTAGCAGTCTAGCGCCACCAAACCAGAATATAGATTTTGTATACCAAACCTGTTTTCAAAACTGGTTTGATACCTCCAAGATCGTGGACGGCGGCTACATCAGACAAAGCGTCCGATGTAGTATTCTTTCTAGAAATACATATATGCAGAAAACTCTCGCGTAGCAAAGGATTAGACAGAGGTAAACAAGATTGAAGTGTCGTAGCGCGTACTTCTTAGTCAGCATATTTGCAAAGCAAGCACCTATAGATATTTTAATTAGTTCAACTGTTAACTATATTACGACAGATTACTCATCGCATATAAATCCAATAACACTGGAGCATAATACATCGAAAACACAAGCAATGATAATTGGTAAATCTGGATATAATTATAACTTTACTGTTGGAACCGACTCGATTGAGATAGGTGATACGTTGAGAATACTTGGAGTGAATCTGGACGATGATCTTAATTTCAAATTACATATTAATTCAATGGTAAAGAAGGCATACGCTAAAATTGGAGCACTAGAGCAGCCAGATATTGCAGTTCGTCTTTACAAAGCCTATACATTCTGCCACATTTAGAGTATTGCAGCCCAATACTGGTTGGCATTGGTAAAACTCAAGCGAAAAAGCTGGAAGCAGTAAATCACTACGCTATCAAATCTTTGTTAAACCTTCCGCGTTCAACTCCGATTATGAAACAGCTCTTAACTTAATCAATATGCGAACACTTGAACACAGACGATACGTTCAATCTTTGTTGAAAAAAGTTGAGTGTTTATATATGAGACGAGCTATTCGGCAAAGCCGCCCACGCATTATAATGGTTTCACAATTCCATGAGTAGTTTCCGATTGTCTAAGTGCATGGCGCGTGCGCTGTTGTGACGAATTCAACTCGGCTAGCCGAGTTACCCGGCAAGAGAGTGTTTATATGGCAATATTTTCATCCCAGCATGCCTAGCCTGCGTGCAGACGTTCACTCCCCCCCCCGAAAGGCGGAAAGGAACCTTTCCGGAAGTTCCTTTCCGCCTTTCGGGGGGGGAGTGAACGTCTGCACGCAGGCTAAGCATGCCGAGATCTCGGCTGTTTTGCCGGGATCTTGGCTAGCCGAATTTCCCGCCTGTCTCATATAAACACTCTTCCGGGATAGCATTGAATTTCTATACACGGCGGGTTACTCGGCTAGCCGAGTAAATCGGCTCCATATAAACAGGTCCTTACAAGATTTAACTGTCGTAGTGCGTGCTCCTTAGTCAGCATATTTGAAAGGGACCTAAGTATTTCAAGTTTCAACTGTTATTTGTGGCCTAAAATTTATTTTTAAGCCACAAAGGCCTAATTTGTTTTCTAATTTATATTATTTAATTTTGTTCCCGTGGGGCGACATTGTAAAACACGCCACGACATTCATACTGCCTGTGGTCAAACAGATATCCAAGCTTTTGTCTAGACGAAAAGCTTATGATGAAATGGTGTTAGACAGAGTAAAATAGTTCACGTCTTGTGTTAGACCCCGCTTACACGATGCCGGTGCAATTTGGAAACGGAACAAAATCATGCCGAAACGCAGGCAAAAAAGTCTCGCGTTTTCACGGTGCCGGTATAATATATATAATAACGGATTAGCATGTGACTATTCTCTTCGTTTTTAGAAACATGTGGTTATTTGTCGAAATTTATTCCCAATTATACAAAAATCGTTGAACCACTTATAGGTGTTTAACACGTAGTGATGTAAAGTGAGCAAGTGCAAGCGTGCTTGAACATATATATTAACCCGTTTAAATAATGCACGCTGAATTTATCCAGATTAATTATCATAGAGGCTATAAATTGTGTTGACAACTATTCAAGTTTAAATATTGGTGGGTTGCAATCAATCCCCTGAGATTTAGAGGACAAAGACACAGCGGCCATGTTTACGTACAATAGCATATTCCTTTCTATCTATACCAACCACAAGGCCGCCATGACGTAACGTGCAACCCAGCAATTAGTGTTGCCTGGCTGTATATCACCTCTCCAGGCTGCTGTACACATGACCGGGATGCCTACATGTGATAGTTCCTACAGTATATTTTGCCAGTAAACAACGGCTCCTTCTTCCAGTAGAAATATAATCATCTTCGTATAGACGTATATAATTATTTAAAATAAAGACAGGGAAAAGGCAGACAGGAAGTAGTGTACGTATTCGTCTGGCGGGGCTGGCAGAAACGGTTTCTTTCTTTACTCTATACAGCACGCGTCTGGTTTGTGATTGGTCGCTTTTGACAGCTCAGCGCTGATCTCTTTCACCTCCCGCCTCGCCTCACATGCAGAGATCCTTGTTCGCAGGCGATAGAATTGCGCATTGCAACACACTGAGAAGAACAAGACTCAAGATAGACCCCTGCAACCAAGAGGGATATGATGACCGCGTGAGAAACTCAGTTGTCTTTCTTCTCCCGCTGACCGGGCTGTCAATACAACTCCAACCTCAACAGAAATTCAGATGCCCGATCTGCCAATGAACTTAACTTGGTCTCAACAGTCATCAACGAACTACTATCAGAGGGATCTCCAACATCATCATTGCATTGCGAGCGTGGCGAAAGTCTGGTCTCTGGAATTCTTGATGCTTACACCCCCCCCTGCTGCGGGGTCATTGTCAAAAGTCATCGCAACTTCCCTTGTGTTTAATTCTGGGGCATGCAAGTGTACTATACCATTCTCTAAACTTATTAACTAAAATTGTCAACTCTTGTTCGAGACAGCAAAGTTTCGAGATAACCAAGTTTGCGAAAGCTAGATTCTACCGTATATATATATACGAGAACGCTAGAAGCATATATATTTACAAGCGAGTCATAAGAACGTCTGCGAAGGAGAAGGCAACACAACTAATAGCAGAATATCGCTGACCTTCACAAAATTAGAGGGAAAATCATTAACCATCCTTATAAATTAACTTTTTCAAAGACATTTAAGGTCATTTAGACCCCGTTTACACTAGAGAGTATAGAGCAAAAGTATCCGGATTCACATTGTTTTTTATTCCATGCATAAGGATGAAAAACAAGTGTAAACTCTAGTGTAAACGGCGCCTTAATATAATATTAATTATGTTACAAGTCACAGCTTATATGATCTTCCTCCTAGATGAATTACAGTAAAAACCCGCTAACAAGAACCTACCACTATTAAGAACCTACCACTAACAAGAACCTACCACTATTAAGAACCTCAGGTTGAATTTAAGAATTTATTTATATAAGAATGTATATAAGAAATATAAGAACCTATCCCAGGCTGATTTGGTAAAAAGTAGGTTAGCGGGTTTTTACGGTACCACCATTTATATCACATCTGAATGCACCACAATCAGATTTAATATCATCTGGTAGTTATTACGTGTCCTATTTCAAACAACAAAGCCCGCAGGAAATGCCATTTCAAAGACCGGAATTTCAAAAAATTAAACAAATTTGAAGATGGGCAGAGCGAAATTTTTCTTAGTCGAAATTTTTCTTAGTTGAAGTTGTAAAGCCTGCTACGGAAGAAAACAAAATTATTAAGTGCTTATGTATACTGAAAAATAATAAAAAATATCTCACCTCATGGTTTTAACCGGACTATTATCTTAAACCGTCCTTGGAGGCTTGGCGTCTAAATATATGTCCCTCGATTATACGTGTGTTACAAACGCAATATGCCAGTATATTTCAACAGGGAAAGTAAACACTCTGTAATTTGCATACAGGACAGGATAGCATATAACTTAAACACACTTTTCACTCTGCAGGGTGCCGATATGAGTGTTTAATGAGAGGAAGCAACAAAGCGTACAATCTTGAATAAGGTATATATATTTTTGTAAATAGATCGAGAAGTAAACATTAGTTTCGTGCATGCACAACAGTACGGACTGTTATAATAAGCTGTGATTTCGAAATTCTATATAGAATATAGCTACAATCGTGGAATAATTACATTGGGACAGCGTATGTCAAGTGACTTCTGTGCGCACGCGATTTATCTTTAAAATGTGCCCTCCTTTCCCCCTCCGATCAAGGTTGCGACCAAATTTTTGTTTGCTAGGCCTCAGAAGTGTCCCCTGGAAATCAACATTGATTGGTGGGGGGGGGGGGGAGGGGGGTTGTGGGGAGGGATAAAGCAATGTTATTTATCCCACGATAGTGAAATAAGCAAGAAGGAAGTTAATTGATGCTTTAGTGTCCCAATGAATTATTCTCGGATTGTAGTTCATGCTTTGAAATGCCGATGAAACGAAAATTAAGTTTGTCTTATTTGAAAAAACGCTTACAGTCACAGTCATTTGCAGCTCACTTTTCACCCAAATGAAGTTCGTTCGCATGTTCGTAGTTCGTTTTGAACTCTGCATTTGATTGGTTGCTTGGTTCCTCCGAAGGTTTGGGTGAAAAGTCAGTTGGAAATGAGTGTAAAATGACGAAGTAACATCTTTTGCAGTTTTTCGTTTCCTTGCTTCGTTGTTGAGATATTTCAGTTTGTTTGATATGCAAATTAACATTTTGACGTCAGATATGACCTCAGATGAGATATCAGAGAAGGTTGGATATATTTGCTATCACCAAACATAATCACTTCAAAAGAAACACGTACATGCATGCTTTTCCCTTATTTCATATAGGAACTAAATGATCTGCACCATGACAACCAATTTTTTGACCAATTTGCCTCAATCCTGATTGGCTCTCGCGTTGATTTTGGGCTTTTTGACCGGTCTGCGCCATGGCAACCATCCATTCCTGATTCAGCTGAGATATACTAGTAATTTATTCATTGAAGGCTTCTCACTTCTCACAGCTGTGTTTCAGTCATGAGTTTGGTATAAGCATTTTCGAACGGGTTTTAGCTGCTTTTAACAGCAACGATGAAGAAATACTGCGAAAAATCTACGACGACTTGTCCTCTAGATTACACTGTCACCGATTTATTTCAAGCGAGGAACATTTAGACGCGATTGGAAGCATTTCGAGTTTCTGAATTTTGGCGCGGAGTCATTTATTCCCCCACTGCTGTAAGGTAAGACTGGAAAGTTAAGATCGTCTGGTTTCATTTCAAATCTACAAACAGTCTAGTGTCGAATATATGTGTTTTTGTCCAGTCTCAATATTGTATTATTTATCATTTTGCGTCCTAGTGAAGTCCAGGGGCTCTGGAAGCAGCGGGTGTCCGGATACGCGCACTTTCTGGACTGTCGGTGTCTTACATAAGAAGGACACCCACAATATTTTAGACATTTTGGAAACTATCTGTAACTCTTCACAAATTGTTCAGTATATTGTTCAATAATAAAAGTTTTTGAAGTTGTTGTGAACTTGTGATGTTATCTTGTATGTTATGTATATATATTTAAAAAACTCATCAATAATTCATGAGGAAAACACAAAGAAAAATCATAACCGTATCG
Organism: Paragorgia papillata; assembly: GCA_035771165.1. Classification (NCBI taxonomy): domain Eukaryota; kingdom Metazoa; phylum Cnidaria; class Anthozoa; order Scleralcyonacea; family Coralliidae; genus Paragorgia; species Paragorgia papillata. The sequence continues at coordinate 727,812 of JAWNZC010000131.1, forward strand.
TGGTTTTATATCTGATAAAATTTTCTCCTGATTTACATAAACTTTAGCTTGGATTTTCTCGCCTTAGAGAACGTTATTTTTCAAAATTACTACGCCAACGAACTTAACAAATGGTGATCGTTTTTTAAGCCATTCAAAACACTCGCAGAACGTGTTTTATCAGATCTAAAACACTCGGCTTCGCCTCGCGTTTTATATCTGATAAAACACTACTGCTCGTGTTTTAAATAGTACTTCAAAAACTCATTAATAATTCATGAGGAAAACACAAAGGAAATCAGTACCATGTCCGTGGTTTTATACCTGATACTGAAACTTCTTGACCTCAGAAAGAATACTAATGAACATACAATTTTATATAAAGAATACTAATGAACATACAATTTTATATAAAGAATACTAATGAACATAACGTCCAATAACGAATCGTTTTTGAAGCCATTCAAAACACTCGCATCACGTGTTTTATCAGATCTAAAACACTCGGGCTGCGCCCTCGTGGTTTTAAATCTGATAAAACACTCCTGCTCGTGTTTTAAATATTACTTATTAGTTATCTATTATATTCTCTGAAGGGCGTAACACTTTAGTACGTTTGCGAGCTTGGTGCAACAGACGTTTGGTATATAGACGTCAATTACTCAGTAATTGAGCTTGACGAACGTCTACCAAACGACTGTTATGTACGAGTCAAATCCAACTGCGATCATCCCCCCCCCCCGGCAAACCCCGGGCATTTGACCCAAGGTGAGCTCCGTATAGGTGGGAATTTGACGCAAAGCAATCCCACCCGGTCGGGCATTTGACTATTGAAAAGAGTTGATCAGCGGTTGCACGTTAAAAAATCTCCTCGTTCTAGCCATCTCTTCAGTTCTGCATGATCTTTTCTGTCGATATTCCACGTGAACATTTGAAAATGCCGTTGTTTAAAGTCTGGAATGCAAAGAAGGACGTTGAAACTTCATGGTAGTGAATTTTTTGTTGTCTATGAATGAAATATTTCAAACAAAATCTCTTAATAGAGCCTTGACAGTCCCAGACGGTGGGGCATTTGACTGTGTTTTCGGTCCGCATAGTGGGGAATTTGACCAAATTTTTTCGGAAAAGTCAAATTCCCGGGGGTTTGCCCGGGGCGGGGGGGATGATCGCAGTTGGAATTGACTCAAACATAAGGTTAGATATACTGCCGAAACAGAGAACGTTGGTCAGAGAGAAAAGTTTACTTTTATTTCACTATTCTTACTAAGGTTTTTTTTTTTTGGTGACCTATAAAATCCAACTTTATATATGGCGTATACAATAGAGGAATTAATTGTTAGAATATTTGTCGAAATTTATTCCCAATTATGCAAAAATCGTTGAACCATGCACTTTGGTGTTTTAACACGTAGTGATGTAAAGAGGCATTGGGGGAATGAGCAAGTATGCACGCTGAATTTATCCAGATTTATCAGAGGCTATAAATTGTGTTGACAACTATTCAAGTTTAAATATTGGTGGGTTGCAATCAATCCCCTGAGATTTAGAGGACAAAGACACAGCGGCCATGTTGGTTTGGTAACCACATGGCCGCCATGACGTAACGTGCAAGCCAGCAATTAGTGTTGGCACACATGACCGGGATGCCTGTGATAGTTCCTACAGTATATCTTGCCAGTAAACAATGGCTGCTTCTTCCAGTCGAAATATAATCGTCTTCGTATAGACGCAAACATTTATTTTAAAAAAAGACAGGGAAAAGGCAGACAGGAAGTAGCGTACGTTGACAGCACCATTAAAAGGGGCGGCATTCAAATTTCAGTGGGATTCGTGCAAGCGATGATCTCTTTCACCTCCCGCCTCGCCTCCCATGCAGAGAGCCTTGTTCGCAGGCTAACAAAAAACCTTGCAACACACCGAGAAGAACAAGAGGGATCACTGTGCGAGGCTCCGGTCAGCGCGAGAAGAAAGCCGGACAACAACAGGCTGTCAACACAACTCCAACCTCAACAGAATTCAGATGCCCGGTCTGCCAATGACCAGAGTCATGCATCAACGGGATCTCCAACATCATTGGATTGCGCGCGTGGCAGCCAATTCGGACTCTGGAATTATTAATGCTTACCCTGGCCTTTCTATGCACGCGCTTACCCTTTCTATGCATGCATGCATGCTTACCCGCCCCACACAGTCGCACTCCACAAACTACTATGCACAAACACCCCCCTAATGTTGGGTCATTGTCAAAAGTCATCGCAACTTCCCTTCTGTTTTGAGGCAATAATGCAATATCACTACTATACGAAACTATACCATTCTCCGAACTTATTAACTAAACTTGTCAACTCTTATTCGAGACAGCCAAGGTTTCGAGATAAGCAAGTTTGAGAAAGCGAGATTCTACGTTATATATATGAACGCTAGAAGCATATTTATAAGCGAGTCATAAGAACGTCTGCGAAAGAGGAGGCAACACAACTAATAGCAGAATATCACTGACCTTCACAAAATTAGGGGGGAAAATCATTAACTATGCATCCTTATAAATTAACTTTTTTCAAGACATATAAGGTCATTTAATATAACATTAATTATGCTACGAGTCACAGCTTATATGTTCTTCGTTCATCTTCCTCGAGATGAATTACCACGGCCATTTATATCACATTATCATGAATGCACCATAATCAGATTTAATATCATGCTTATGAAAATTGAAAAATAATACCCTTACCTCATGATTTTAACCGCGGACTATTATCTTAAACCGTCCTTGCAGGCTTGGCGTCTAAATATATATGTCCCTCTGGGACTGTGAAGATGAATATGTACGTGTGTTACAAACGCAATATCATTATGTATATTTCAACAACAGCCACTCTGTAATTTGCATACAGGACAATTGGTTCTGTTTTGTTTTGGGTACAAGTAATGAAGAGGAAGCAACAAAGCTTGAGTAGTTTCCTATTGTCTTGAAAAGTGGCGCGTGGCCATAGCCTAGTTGAATTCGCCACAACAGCGCGAGTTACCCGGCAAGAGAGTGTTTATATGGGAATATTTTCATCCCGGCACGCCGAGGTCTCGGCTGTTTTGCCGGGATCTCGGCTAGCCGAGTTACCCGCCTGTCTCATATAAACACTCTGCCGACTTGGTCAGTTGCCGAGTAACTCGCCTAGCCGGGTAACTCGGCTCCATATAAACAGGCCCTTAAATACTTAATTTTCACTTCATCGGCATTTTAAAGCTTGAACTAGCTATATTCTAAATAGAATTTCGAAATCACAGCAAATGACTATACATGCATGTTAATTATTGTATATAACAGTCTGTACAGTACTGCGCATGTACGAAACTAATGTTTATTTCCTTATTTAAAATATATATATATACTGATTCCTTATTCAACATTGTATGGAATGTGAAACATTCTAATGCGTGGGCGGCTTTGCCAAGTAACTCTCATATAAACACTCATCTTTTTTCAACTCGGCTTGCTGGGTAACTTGCCTAGCTGGGTAACTCGGCTCCATATATACAGGCCCTAAGTTTGTCTTATTTGAAAAAAAAAAGAAAGAAATCGCTTAAAATGATAGAGTAACATCTTTTGCAGTTTTTCGTTTCCTTGCTTCGTTGTTCAGTGAGATCTTTCAGTAAGTTTGTTCCGTGGTTTGTTTGACATGGTCTACATAACATATAATTGGCGGCACGCGCCCAAACATTTCACACATTCTGATCGCATTTTGTTCCTGTGGCGACACAGAAATGCCGCATGGCATAGGACAAAACATGGACTGGACTAATTGGACTCCAACATGGACTCCAAAAAAAATTTGGAAAAATTTATAAAACACATATATGTATTATATATTTATAATTATATTAAGTCCAGTGATTAAACCAGTGATTAAATGATTTGCCAAATTGTCTCAAACACACAACATCTAGAATGTTTGCAGATGACACCAGCTTAACAGCTGTGGATGAAACATTAGGTGAAGTGGAGGAGAGGGCAAATGAGGACCTGATAAATGTCCGAAAGTGGCTGTCTGTAAATAAACTTAGTTTAAATATAGCGAAAGGCCGAAAACTAAGTATATATTCTGATTGGATCACGGTATAAGATAAATAACATAGATGTCCAACCTAGAGTCAAAATTGATAGCCAACCTATTAAAAGAGTGAAACATGCCAAAGTGCTTGGAGTTCAGATTGACGAGCATATTTGGGAAAAACGTATTGAATGCATTGCCAGTAAAATATCGTCAGGCATTGGGCCATAAGAAAACTTAAATAATTTGTTGATCGAAATACCTTGGTATTGGTATACAATGCTTTAATCCAGCCTCATTTTGATTACTGTTGCGAAGTTTGGGACGCACTTGGCAAAGGCCTTAGTGAACATCTTCAAAAACTACAAAATAGAGCAGGCAGACTTATTATGAATTTTAAAAATGAATCTGGACAGTCAATTTTGGCTTGTGATGCTCTTGGTTGGATATCGCTTAATGAACGTAGGGCACAAATGAAAGCCAGGCTCATGTACAAAACGGTCAATGAATTAGCCCCTCAAAGACTGTGTAACATTTTTCAAAATTCGAACACAGTAAGTGATTACAATTTGAGGGGTTCTTCGACTAGGCTTTTTATTCCCAGGCCTTTTACAGAATTCCTAAAAAAAAGTTTCAGTTATAGTGGGGCTCAAATATGGCATCAGATACCGGAAGAGATAAGACGTTCGGTGTCTTATGAATCGTTTTGCAATAAGCTTTCTTCCTCGAGCTTTGTTTTTAGAAATTAGTTGTTATCTACTTATAGGTTATAATTTATTGTTAGCTAAATATTCGTTATTATATATAGAAATTAATTAGCATAGAAATATTTTAGCAGTATATCTAACCTAAGTTACTATATTTTAATATTAGTTTAGTTTCAATTTGTAATTTGTAACATTAATGTAGCACCCCTCTTTTGGAAATCAGCTGTAAGTTGAAAAGACTAGTGTGTTTAAATAAAGTTGGACATCAGTGCTGTACGTCTTACATCAACATATTAGGTAAGCATTTCGTTCAAAACACAGAGGAAATAGTTGTTTCTCACAGCGGCAGAGAATGGAAAGCGTGCATCAAAACGGCTTTCACACGATCAGTCAGACATAACCTTCTGATCCCCAGTAAGACGCTCAGTGAGACTCAGATGATTTGAACGTAGGTTGAATATGTGTACAACCCACAACCTTCTGATCGCCAGTGAGACACTCTAACCATTGAACTACTGAGACTCAGATGATTTGAACGTAGATTGAATATGTGTACAACCCACAACCTTCTGATCACCAGTGAGACGCTCTAACCATTGAGCTACTGAGACTCAGATGATTTGAACGTAGATTGAATATGTGTACAACCCACAACCTTCTGATCACCAGTGAGACGCTCTAACCATTGAGCTACTGAGACTCAGATGATTTGAACGTAGGTTGAATATGTGTACAACCCACAACCTTCTGATCGCCAGTGAGACGCTCTAACCATTGAGCTACTGAGACTCAGATGATTTGAACGTAGGTTGAATATGTGTACAACCCACAACCTTCTGATCACCAGTGAGACACTCTAACCATTGAGCTACTGAGACTCAGATGATTTGAACATATAGGTTGAATATATGTACAACCCACAACCTTCTGATCACCAGTGAGACGCTCTATAACCATTGAGCTACGGAGACTCAGATAATTTGAACGTAGGTTGAATATGTGTACAACCCACAACCTTCTGATCACCAGTGAGACACTCTAACCATTGAGCTACTGAGACTCAGATGATTTGAACGTATAGGTTGAATATATGTACAACCCACAACCTTCTGATCACCAGTGAGACGCTCTAACCATTGAGCTACTGAGACTCAGATGATTTGAACGTAGGTTGAATATGTGTACAACCCACAACCTTCTGATCGCCAGTGGGGTGCTCTAACCATTGAGCTACTGAGACTCAGATGATTTGCCGTAGGTTGAATATATGTACAACCCACAACCTTCTGATCACCAGTGAGACACTCTAACCATTGAGCTACTGAGACTCAGACGATTTGAACGTAGGTTGAATATGTGTACAACCCACAACCTTCTGATCGCCAGTGGGGTGCTCTAACCATTGAGCTACTCAGACTCAGATGATTTGCCGTAGGTTGAATATATGTACAACCCACAACCTTCTGATCACCAGTGAGACACTCTAACCATTGAGCTACTGAGACTCAGATGATTTGAACGTAGGTTGAATATGTGTACAACCCACAACCTTCTGATCACCAGTGAGACGCTCTATAACCATTGAGCTACTGAGACTCAGATGATTTGAACGTAGGTTGAATATGTGTACAACCCACAACCTTCTGATCACCAGTGAGACACTCTAACCATTGAGCTACTGAGACTCAGATGATTTGAACATAGGTTGAATATGTGTACAACCCACAACCTTCTGATCGCCAGTGAGACGCTCTAACCATTGAGCTACTGCGACTCAGATGATTTGAACGTAGGTTGAATATGTGTACAACCCACAACCTTCTGATCACCAGTGAGACACTCTAACCATTGAGCTACTGAGACTCAGATGATTTGAACATATAGGTTGAATATATGTACAACCCACAACCTTCTGATCACCAGTGAGACGCTCTATAACCACTGAGCTACGGAGACTCAGATAATTTGAACGTAGGTTGAATATGTGTACAACCCACAACCTTCTGATCACCAGTGAGACACTCTAACCATTGAGCTACTGAGACTCAGATGATTTGAACGTATAGGTTGAATATATGTACAACCCACAACCTTCTGATCACCAGTGAGACGCTCTAACCATTGAGCTACTGAGACTCAGATGATTTGAACGTAGGTTGAATATGTGTACAACCCACAACCTTCTGATCGCCAGTGGGGTGCTCTAACCATTGAGCTACTGAGACTCAGATGATTTGCCGTAGGTTGAATATATGTACAACCCACAACCTTCTGATCACCAGTGAGACACTCTAACCATTGAGCTACTGAGACTCAGACGATTTGAACGTAGGTTGAATATGTGTACAACCCACAACCTTCTGATCGCCAGTGGGGTGCTCTAACCATTGAGCTACTCAGACTCAGATGATTTGCCGTAGGTTGAATATATGTACAACCCACAACCTTCTGATCACCAGTGAGACACTCTAACCATTGAGCTACTGAGACTCAGATGATTTGAACGTAGGTTGAATATGTGTACAACCCACAACCTTCTGATCACGAGTGAGACGCTCTATAACCATTGAGCTACTGAGACTCAGATGATTTGAACGTAGGTTGAATATGTGTACAACCCACAACCTTCTGATCACCAGTGAGACACTCTAACCATTGAGCTACTGAGACTCAGATGATTTGAACATAGGTTGAATATGTGTACAACCCACAACCTTCTGATCACCAGTGAGACGCTCTATAACCATTGAGCTACGGAGACTCAGATAATTTGAACGTAGGTTGAATATGTGTACAACCCACAACCTTCTGATCACCAGTGAGACACTCTAACCATTGAGCTACTGAGACTCAGATGATTTGAACGTATAGGTTGAATATATGTACAACCCACAACCTTCTGATCACCAGTGAGACACTCTAACCGTTGAGCTACTGAGACTCAGATGATTTGAACGTAGGTTGAATATGTGTACAACCCACAACCTTCTAATCACCAGTGAGACACTCTAACCATTGAGCTACTGAGACTCAGATGATTTGAACGTAGGTTGAATATGTGTACAACCCACAACCTTCTGATCACCAGTGAGACGCTCTATAACCATTGAGCTACTGAGACTCAGATGATTTGAACGTAGGTTGAATATGTGTACAACCCACAACCTTCTGATCACCAGTGAGACACTCTAACCATTGAGCTACTGGGACTCAGATGATTTGAACGTAGGTTGAGTTCGATGTATGACATTATATACTGCTTTGTCCAAGTATGATGATATATATTAATGTCGTAACGGCATTTCCGTTTTGAGTTTATAGATCAACAAAATAACTTGCATGGTGGCATATAATTACGAATCGTTGGATTACTCGAATACGCCTCTGATGAAGGCCTGAGTCAACAGGTCGAAAGCTCAGCAATAAACGGTAAACGTAGTGTTTCCACAAATTCTCGCTTACTATTTTTTCACGACGCAAAAAATATTCAAGGAATTAATGAGGAAAATGTTCTTATACCTGTAATCACAGAGTTGCCACAATTTAAATGTTCTTAGTTCATTCATGCATCGATTCTCTTTGGTGTGTCGCGGTTAATAATTAACAAATAATTATTCCATTTTGCCGTTGTCGACGCTGTCTGTTTAGTGTTCTGGGCGAAACACACCCACACGCTTCCGTCGAATTAATTTGGTTTGATAATAGCAAAAATATAGAACTTTTCTCGAGAACTCATTATGCACATGTGACGTCAAGTTGTTTAATTTGCATATCAAACAAACTAAAATATCTCAAGAACGAAGCAAGGAAACGAAAAACTGCAAAAGATGTTACTTTGTCATTTCAAGTGTTCTTTCAAATAAGACAAACTTAATTTTCGTTTCATAGACATTTTAAAACTACGTCTAGGGTACCATTTTTTTGTTAAACAACTAGCAACGGATATCGTTTATATAATTAATGAACTAATATGACGAATTGTTCGTATACTGTACATGTAGTACGTTTGCGAGTTTCGTGCAAGTGTAACCAAACGACTGTTATGAAACGAACTAAGTATATGTTATAAAAAGTCAACTTTTAACATATATAAGGTTAGATATATACCATGGATAGTAAAATGAGTGGATTGGAAACTAATAGTCACGTGAGGTGTTTCCAGGCCGCAGATTGGCTGAAAAGCGTTTTTCTTTGCTCGAGAGATGTTGAAACCTAGCCTGGTACCCCGGCCCAATCAAAGAATATGGGCCAGGTAACCACTAAAGACTTCTGCTTTCCTATTGGTTGAAATTTTGTGTGTTTTTAGTGGCTATGAATAAAACTGCAATCGTCATAAGTGGATTTAGCCCTGATGACGCGAGAATGAGATTAGTGGTTACCTGGCCCATATTTCTTTTGAAATTGGGCCAGGGTACCAGGCTAGTTGAAACCTAGTTGCAAATTGTGATGTCACGAATGGCGTGAGCACGCTTGTTTTACTGAGGTTTTTAGTGAACTTTTCTTCAAATTCTTCATATCCTCACATTCAGATGACTATGTTGACGTTTCAAATGATTTTATCGCCTTACAAACCTGCCTAAGCCACAATCGACCGTTCGGGGTAAGCGTTGTTGATCTTTGTTTTGATGATTCCTGTGTTGTTTTGAAGAAACTGGCGTCCCCAAATTGTGCTTTGTTTTGCTCGGAATTTGGGATGCATATTTTAACTAGTAAACCTTGATATCTTCTTTTAAAATGAGTAAGAATAGACGGGCATTTTGTCGTATTGTGGCTTTGTCGTATTTACAGACAATTCGATTATCATTTTAGGCTGTATTAATCCCAAACTTTGAATATACTCGGGTTTTTTAAGTTTGTCAATTGCAACCAGGTTGTTATGCTCAAGCCATCAAGTTTCCAATCCAGTCTTTTTACTATCCATGGATAATACTGCTGAAACATAGAACGTAGGAGTCTAACGTTTCGGGCGAAGGCCCTTCGTCAGAGAGAAACGTGAAGGGCCTTCGCTCAAAACGTTAAACTTCTACGTTCTCTGTTTCGGCAGTATATCTAACCTTACTATAAGTATAGGTTACGGTTAGGTACCTCGAAGTAGAGATGAGCCTATTAATCGGAAACTAATCTGTAAAGCCGATTAATCGGCCAATTTAAAATAATCGGTAATCGGCGATTATCGTGTAATAATCGGCAAAATAATCGGTACATGTCTTAAATTAAGCTTTTCATGAACGACGCAAACACATATATACCATACGTCCGTAACTGCATCGTTTGTTATTCCCGATGTTTGCCACAAAGTTTACGAACTTCGCAAATTTGTTACGTATACACGCGTAAAAATCTCGCAAGTTGTTACAGCATTGTTGCCTGAACAATGCTGTAACAACTTGTTGACATATGTGAACAACAATGATAAATGAACAACATTGTTCATCATTGTTTCAACAAGTTGTAACAGCTTGATGAAACAACAACCGTTGTTCACGCATGTTGTAACAACCGAAGAACGTGTTGATACATCAACCATGTTCACCATTGTTGTTCATCGTTGTTATTTCGTCATGCTGTTATACAACATGTTGTATCATGTACGAACAACGTTGTTGGCTGTAAAGAATGTGCTGTTGGAACAACTTGTTCATGACTGTTGATTTATCCGTGAACAAGTTGTTCGAACCATACGTGAACAACTTGTTGACAACTTGTTCACGGCGAGCAGCACAACATTGTTCACGCCTGTTGGCAACCGTGAACAAGTTGTGCGTTTTTACGCGTGTAACAGTCGATCAAACAGCGAGCAATGCTACAACTCTTCTGTCAAAAGATTTGTAAAACGCTTTTGATTTAATGGTTTTGTAATGTGTGTGTCAGAATTGAGTATACTGTTTACTGTTTTATAAACTAATGTTAAATATTATAACAATTGTTGTTTACAAAGATTTGTCTCGTTTTTCTGACTTTTTATTGCAATTCTTAATCGGCGCAATTTTCGTAATCGGCTCATCTCTACCTCGAAGTTGGTTGACTAACCTACAGTATTACATAATTTAATGTAGTGTAATTTAGACACTCATTATTTGATTGCCATATATATATATTTAGATATCATAATCATTCAGTACTTCTACATATATTTCCACACAACATATGCCACTACAGGCATAATAAAAGCTGTTATTAACGACGAAACAAAGTTTACACCGTGATTACTTAATATCGCTCTTCCACAAACATGTTTGGCAGTTGAAGAAGGTTCGTGTACTATTTTCTTTTTAACCTCGCAATAACCAGAATACTGTAGCTTTGCACCGATTATCGAGTCAATGAGGGACCCCAAGAAACCCCCAATCACCCCAGTTACCACTATCGGCCACTGGGGTGGGTACTTGTCGTGCGTCATGTTGTAACTCACGATCGCTAGCATGGTTAGGTAGTAAGCGCACCCGACAACACCACCACCCAGTATACTGGCCAGAGTTCCAATCATGGTTACCCCTCCATTTGTACCAACTGGTACCTTCCGCCACGTTGTCACCAGGCGTGGGTTGGTGGAAAATACAGAACCAATTTCCGATGCCCACGTGTCACCGCTGCTACAAGCTAATGAACCTAGCAAGGCCATGGAAAACATCGAGGCATTGAAGTCGTGAGCAAAGTCTATGGGTCGTTCACCACAGCCAACCTCAATGAGATAAAGTACAGCTGCAACAGAAGCAATACCACCATTGCACATGACTTGAACCCAGTTACGTTGGCCACCTGTTAGTGTAAGAGAACAAACAGATCCTCTTTAAGCCCTAATCAAACGCGAACGCAAATCATCGCAAGGTTTAGCTTGTGCTTGCTTGTGTCTCGTTTGACCGCCAGCTTGCGATGACTTGCGGTGACTTGCGTTAGCTTGCGACTAATTTGAACTTGTTCAAATTTCACCGCAAGTTTCCTTGAACTTACGAGAGCTTGCAAAACGTTTGAACACAAAACACAAGTCGATGCAAGTCTTTCGTGTTCCGTCGCCATAGAAACTATCATGGGAACTAGCGGAAGTGCAGAACTTGCGACGACTTGTGTCAACGTTTAACTGGTGGCATCGCAAGTCATCGTAAGCTAACTCGCGATGACTTGCGTTCTCGTTTGATTAGGGCTTAAATCACAGTCAAAATGGAAATACCTTCCCACTTCCGCTTCTGTAGTTCGTTGCGTATTTCTGTAGGGAAGCCTGAGAAAATGTTTTGTTGAAACTCTGTACATAATACACAACCAACTACAAAAGCGGAAGTGGGAAGGTATTTCCATTTTGACTGGAACCATTCTTAAAGGGCAATAGCACTAATAAGTTTGTCTAATTTGAAAGAACTCATAAAATTGTAATAGAACATCCTTTACAACTTTTTCGTATCTCTCTTCGTTTTCAAGATATTTCAATTTGTTTGATATGTAAATGAGATGGTCTCTGACGTCAGGTGTGGGGTAAAATATTTTCACATGTAGCAAAACCAGTTATATCTCTAAGTTTGTTCAGCGAAATCATTTGAAACTGTGCACATAAAAACTCCTTGCGACGCTGAACATTTCATGTTAGATATGTAAGTGATTTTGCTCTGTATGAAAATATTTTACCCCACTCCTGACGTCAGAGACCATTCATTTACATATCAAACAAATTGAAATATCTTGAAAACGCAGAAAGATACGAAAAAGTTGTAAAGGATCTTCTATTACAATTTTATGAGTTCTTTCAAATTAGAGAAACTTAATTTTTAACGCCAATCCCCTTTAATATCTGAACTGCATGGGCAAAAGCAGCCCTTTTATTAATTAACTAGAAATACATTAATGCAACCCCCTCGTGTTCGTTGATTATTACTCAGGCTATATACCTATGGTAGGCCGAATCTAGGTTTCGGCTCGGTTTCTGTGTGTGCATTTTTTTTAGTGTTTTGTTGGGTCCATATTTGCATTTTTGCACATTTTACTTCCACTACTATTCATGCTCCCGGTGAGTTGTTAGACATGTGATGGAGTGAGGCATGTTGTAAGCTCTTTGCTCCTTTTGCGTTTGGAGTTGGACAAAAAGTTGAACAGCTATGCCTTTTGATCAAGGTGTTCTCGCACGTTGTTGGTAGATTTCGAAACTGACTGACTGACTTTGTAGTTCAGTATCTAACAGTGATGTGGCTGACAACTCCTTGATCGTAAATATGTTCACTTGTGTGAAGTATACACCACATTCAGCCTTTGAGATTCACGCTCCGCGCACAGTTGCACCAAGCCTGAATGAACTGAAGCGTGAATAATTATGGTGCATACCGGTACTTCACACAAGTGAATGTGACTTGCCAGTACATTGCCAGTACATATGTAGCCATAGCCCGAGTGAAGGCCTGACCCAGGCATCTTGTATTAATTATAATAATATACATGAAAAAATATCTCGACTGTGATTGGCTGATTCCAGTGCAGTTAATCCCAAACAACAGTGCAGAATTGTGTTATCACAGTGCAAAAATCTGTAATCACAGTGCAAAAATCTGTAATCACAGTGCAAAAATCTGTAATCACAGTGCAAAAATCTGTTATCACTAAGAACCAATCAAATTGATTGTACAAGTAGTAAAGGAAGCGAAGCGTTTTTTAACAAATAAATATGCGAGGAGTGGACGGCTAAACACGTACGTTAAAATGTTAGTACAGTTGTTTTGAACATTTTTTCATGTAGATTATTAATAAGTAATAGCGTGGTTTCTCGTGCAATTTGAAAAAACATGCACTCGTGAGTTTTTCAAATACTTCAAATAGCACTCGTCCTTCGGACTCGTGCTATTTTGACAGTATTTGAAAAACTCACTCGTGCATGTTTTTTTCCAAATTGCACTCGAAACCATGCTATTACCTATACATAATTTTACTTTGTTAACATCAGATAATTATTTTTACTCATCAGATATCCAAGGCAACAATAAGTTAACAAGTGATTAACCCATCCCTGCCTGAGCTGGTCAAAAATGACCTTTTGTTTTTTTAAAGGACATTGGCAATAAAAATTAAGTTTGTCTCATTTGAAAGAACTCGTCAAATGGTATAAGAAGACTTTTACAATTTTTCCATATCTGTTTTGGTTTTGGAAATATTTATGTCCACCATCTTGTTGTAATATTGGGTCTAATTAACTAGGGAATTGGTGACGTCACAACCAGGGTAAACCTGATGAAACTACTCCGTGGGTGACCAAATTTCCACGGAAGGCTTTTTAAATGTTGTTGGTCAATTTAAAATGGAAATAGCGCAACAAAATCGAGTTTCTAGCTCATAATTCATAAGGTTGGCAAGATAAAAATTTCACTTTACCCTGCTTATGATGTCACATGTATGTCGAAAATAATTCCAAGATGGTGGACAGCAGGCTGTCTTTAGTCCAAATATTTCCAAAACCAAAACAGATACATTACAGAATTTGTATCAATAATCACCAATCAATAATCACGGATGAATAATTTCAAAATGTTCATCGATTATCGATGGATTGATGACGATTTGCAGGTTATACACTTGAATATAGTTGCACTTGAATAACTTGATAACTTACAATAATTCAAATCTTAAGTACCTTAATTAATTTGCTTGAAAAGTTTGACTATTGCCTTTAATTAATTACCGAAAATTAAAAAAGTGGCGGAACTAAGTTCTTTGAAGTAAAAATTGCAACTGTACAAGTTACAAATTAGTTACAAACCACAGTCGCTCCCCTCTACTAAAACAACGCTAAACGTTTTTTTCTTGTTAAAATTCAAACACTAACCTTCTTTAAAATCATCCTCGACGTTCCGTTTCACATCAGCTTTGAGTTTCGTCACACACGACGCCAAGACGAAGAAAGCAAAGAGAGCAGAGAAGAAGCAAAGATTGGAGAACGTGAGAAGAAATCCAACGACAAGAGACGACCATGCACCGCTTAGACTCAAAGATTTTCTCTTGTATCCACGGTTGACAATCAACAATGGCATAGCAATCGACACAGTCAAGCGAACACCAAAGGGAATACTCATTTTTGAGGAGAATCACTCGATTTTTAATCAGATCCGTACAAAATCTAACACGAGGTGCCAGGTACGGGCTGTCCAATGTCCATTTTTGAAACGTGTGTATATATCCTCGATATCCTGTAGGTCCATTCACCGAGGGTTTTAAAGCCGTCCGGGTAAACGTGTAGCGAGGGAAAGGTGGGGGCATGTCCCTAGAGTTCAATTCAACCGGAGTAAGCTGGCAACATAACCTGACGTAATCATGATATCATCAACATTATTATATGACGTCAACATGACGTCATAATTTTTAGGATGTCAAAATTACGTTTATATTATAATTTGGCTAATACTGATATTTATGTATACCATGCTCACAAGTATACGTGTTTTCAAATTTAATTAAAAGTTTGAAAAACTAAACCAAACCAAAACTCGCCTAACGGCTCGTGCAATTTTGGCAAAATTTTCAAATATCACTTGTAGTGTAAATCCTTAATTGTACTCGCTATCATATGATTTAGATTACCTATACTAATTGCGAATTTCGGCCTGAAATCAAAACATTAATCCCGGTTTACGGGGCTAGCCCGGTCCATGTAATCGCCCCCTAAAGTGGAAAAGAGCCCATGTTTGCATTAAGCGACGGATTAAGTCTGCGTCTGTTTGCGTATTAAAATACTTTCTCTAATAAGAAAATCAATACGACTAAGTTTTAACATCATTGTGTAATATTTAAAACAATGACAAGCCATTGCTAAGTTAATTCTAAATTGCGATGACCAACTAAAGCCTGTTTTCCACTAGGCGGAATTTTGGGCGCGGAGCGGAAATTTTCTTTGTCTTGTGATTTCTCGGGTGAAACTAATTAGAAAAGACAAAGAAAAATTCCACTCCGCGCGCAAAATTCCGCCTAGTGGAAAACCATCCGTAGAATCCCGAAAGTAGCGCCCCCCCGAAATTAGCGGCAAATTTGAGATGTTTAAAAAATTTCCGAAAGTAGCGCCCCCCCGAAAGTAGCGCCCCCCCCCCGTAAGTAGCGACCCTTCGTAAAGTAGGGGCTCTTTTGAAAAAAACCGTCAACAGCGTATTTCAGTCATCGCTTGATTAACTCGAAAGTGTTAAAGTGCCTATGTCATCCTCAGGAACTTTACATATTTATACTAATTGGAGCATTCTGAGAAGATTTGTAATATATCTTCTCAGGCGAAAATTTCATCTTCATGGACTTTTTTGCCGTTAAAGTTGACGGAAGTGACGTCGAAAGAGGAATTTCTCTATATGAAAACCACTTTACAGATTCCTCTTTTGACGTCACTTCCGTCAACTTTAATGGCAAAAAAATCCATGAAGATGAAATTTTCGCCTGAGAAGATATATTACAAATCTTCTCAGAATGTTCCAATTAGTACAAATATGTAAAGTCCCTGAGGATGACATAGGCACTTTAAGTTTCAACTATCAACGTACCAAAGCTATAGTGTAAAACAGTCAAAGTCGAAATGGCATAAGGAAAAAATAAAGGAAATTAAATGTGGTAAATAGGGACAAAGAAGAATATTCCACAGTATGTTAACATATTTTACCACACGAAAGTAGCACCCCCCCGTAAGTAGCGGCCCCCAACAGCGGATAAAACCGAAAGTAAAGGGGGCCGCTACTTTCGGGATTCTACGGTAGTTGAGGAGGTTTTCGAAAAAACATATAATTCTAGTTATATCCCAAAGGAAAACTGTTAACTGTCAAAACCAAATTAAGTTCATTGCCAAAACTTAATATTGACCAATCACATTAAACCCGTCCGTGAACGGCTGGGAAACCAGCTCATGTTTTAGACCATATCGTATCATCTCAAAGCCTCCGCGGAAAAGAGAGAAACTGAATGTTGTCCATCCATGCTTGCATTCTCTATTTGGAGAGCCCACAAGCAGGCTACATCTAACCAACGGCTCAACCTCGTCACCAGGGCCATTTGTAGGGGCTGGGCCAAGATGGCGGCCAAAAACAAAATGGCGGGAACAAATTTGACCGACAAGGTCAAAATAAAATTTTAAAAAAATCAAAAAAAAAATCAAACCGTCTGATTTACGCCATAAGCTCTTGACCAATCAGAGGCTGAGATAGCCTAGCCTCCACCAGGGCCATTTGTTCCCGCCATCTTGGCTCAGTTCCCTACAAATGGCCCTGGGTACGAGGTTGACCAATGGATATGCATTGCATAAACCATATAAAACGATCGAATCAGTTATCTTCGTTTGCTATTCGGAAAGCGTCGACATTTACGATGTTAACACGAAGCTCCGAACATCCACTCCAAACAATGTACAATATATTTAATATCACCCAACCACATATCTTGTCGTATATAGCACGTGTAGAATCCATTGATGTTACAGCGGTGAATAATTTCTATATCTGTTTGAAATTCGCTTGGCTTTCAATGTAATGTACTTGGTTAATTTCCTAACATTGCTATCCACCAGAAAAACAAACATCTTCCCGAGTGTCACGCACCGGTGATTCACAGACATCCGTTATCTTTCCAAGTGATCAGTTCACGTCTCTTTTCAATACTTTTATAAAGAGAATTTCTCCCCCAGTTCACCAGAAGTCACCGCAACTTTACACCAGCGCTCAAAATGGTCTGGCCTATTCTCAAACAGGCTGAAATTTGTATACGTTTTTCGGCTTCTTATTTAATAATTTCTTGTCTTGTTTGTGACGCGACGGCTGACCCAGTAAACCACCTGTTGCAATCTCTTATGCAAAGTGTATGTTCTTAAATTTAAAGCCGGACGTGACCTTATAAATCGTTAAAGTTAAAAACCGCCCGTTTCAAATATGTCGTTAAGATTTATTACCGCGCGTTTTCGAGTCCCGCTTGGGAACTCGAGTAAAATAGCTCGAAGAACATTTACACTCAATTCTCATATCCGAGCTAGCATATTCATCTCCTCTTTTAAAGTGCCACTAACCCCAAAATGTTTTTTTTGCACGAATAAACATCGCCAATCCAAAAGATGAAGAATGCAATATAAATTAACTAAATTGGTAAAATCCTCTTGATTTAATCATAGTCCCTGGAATTAAAGTGTCTGGAAACGCGGCGTACTTCAAAGCGCACACTTTTTGTTCCCTCTCAATTCTGATCACGTGGGAAGAAGGGGCACGTTTCAGATGTTATCTGTTTAGCCACGCTCAGCAAAAGTACTGCCGGGCGCAAATTGTTCAACATTTGGATGTAGAGTAATAATCGCGGAGAAAAAACACGAAAGGATAAGTCTATTAAGCATTCCATCTGCTTCAGATGTTGCAAAGGCGTCTTGGCGAAGAGAAATAATAAATATTACGGTATTACAAAGGAACACGACGACACGTCGTTGTTGATATAAAAGATATTCGCATAAATAGACGAAGGCAACGTACGCATTTGTAATAGACATTTCCAACCAAGTGACATTGAAGTTAGTATATAAGTATATACACGCTACATTATATAATTTGGTTATCTGAATTTAATGATTAATATTTCCAGAGAAAGTTATACTTTATCCGATGATAGAATGACTTGACAGCTGGTTAATAATAGTAGGCCTCGATCGCATTTGTTTGGTCTCACTTTATTTAATATTTCTCGATTATTTCTTACTTTAAATCGTTAAAAAAACAACAGATTGTGACTCAGAACTAGCCTGCCCTAAATGCAACAAGCAGTTGCGCATCACGTTTGCCAAAACGGGTGCTAGAGCGGGAAATAAGTCTGTTATGTCATGTATCGCGCAAAGCTTCGGTCAGTGGGCATGGCCTTGGTAAACTGACTAAAGTCGAAAATACCGCTATCCATTCCAAGTGGTTAAAGGCAATATACCAGTTTTGTGAAGCGGAGAGAATCGTTAAAACAAGTGGTCGAATTCGCTCAGATTGCATTAATAAAACTTCCATATATATGGGTTTCGCGACAAAATAATCCGCGTGTCGGGTGAGTTTGTTTACTTAACATGCTGCATTTCAATACAAATTTTAGACAACTACAGAGAAACCGGAGCTGGAGCATCACAAAATTTTCCATAAAAACCCCATGCATGAGTCAAGTTAAGCACAGAGTGAAAATTCTCAATGATGCTGCACGTACGCGTGCAGTAGTTGACAACAGAATTTTTACCTTTTATCAAGTGTTGGAAAGACCCCAATGTTTCTCACAATGTAGAATGTTTATCTCAACACAAACACAGTCTAATAAAATTACAACCTACTTCTTTTCAATTCCTTCTTCAAGGATTAAAATACATCCTGATGGCTGAAATCTGTCACGATGTGCATGGTTAAAGAGTAATTTGATGGTTAGAGTCCATCAAATGAGGATTGCAGGGAAACGCTCAGGCAACCCAAACTTGATCTATATGAGTTCAAGTACATTATAAATGCTAATGCAATTTCTATTCAAAGAAAAAATGTTTGCCAGTGATACAAGGAAATGTTTCAGGATGTCATAAAAAGGAAAAGCACTGATATCACTAATCTGCCATTAAAAGCCAGAAAGCATACTGTAGAGAAGTCTGTGATCACTGCACAGGATAATTTATTATGTATTACCAGTAAAATAATAACAAAGAGAACAATTGCATGGTATATAATCTTTAAATAGCATTTAATTGATGAAAAAGTTAAGACCACTATTTTAATATGTACAGAAAATAATGATAACAAGTTTAAAAACACAAAATAGTTACTAATTACCAAAAGACAATATGCTTTGACAAAACTAATAATTTAAATCTCAGCAGGTCACAGTCGACAACAGAAGTTTAATTAGAATTTTCCAACAACTTGGCTGAGCGCAAAATAAATAGCCATAGAATTGCTAATCGCTCGATTCCCCTTTTCGGTGCCTGTATATGTTTCTGATTTCGACAAGCCAGAAAGCGGTTAGTTATTGCGAATAAACACCCGACTGCAGAAAATTTTGTTTAGCCCCTTCGACAATGTTTGATGGTTTGACAACACCGCACATGTAAGGATGCCAGCTTGTGGTTGTCTTCTCCCGTTTCACAGCCTTTTACTAAGCTAACTGTGGTTCCTTCGAACATGTAAGGTCAAACCATCTTTCGATTTCATGTTTTGATGCACATAACACACAAAAAACACTTGGGGGTTCCTGCATCTGAAAATACAAAGAACCATTTCAGCCTTCGGTGTTCCTAATGTCCTGAGAGCAGCAGTTATCGTATTATAAACATCGATAAAACACTTACAGCGCTGACAATAGTCTCCATTTGAGCTTCAATCTCCGCCGCATCCATCTCCAGTAAATTTAAATTTATCGCTAAGATATCATCTCTAAAATCAAACTCATCATCGTCAATATTTCACTTGGAAAGCGCTCGCGCCTTGTTCTGTCGCCATATTGATAGCCTTGACCGTGCCCCTTCATGTCACGTGATACGCTTACCTCAATATGGGCAAAGCTTGCCATGTTTTTCCTTTGAAGTACGCCGCGTTTCCAGACACTTTAATTCCAGGGACTATGATTTAATCGATTGAAGTGGCGATAATGACGGACACGACGGAGCACTTGGGAGACTGCGTCGAGAAGGGTTTGTGACGTAATACCAGGAATTCTATATATTTTTTACTGTAAAGTAAATAGGAAAGAACGTACCCACGGTACGTTTATAGCCAGTTTGGCGATATTTTTCATTTTAATTATTTTATTATAGTTCCAGTGCACTACACTTTATAGATTTTTGAAGACGAATTCCTGGTATTACGTCATACGCATCCTATACCCATTCCCCTCACTGCTCCGCCATGGGACAAACAGATGCGAAATTTTGCAAGTTTGAAGGGGCATAAAAAATGAAAGAAGTGTTCAATAGCAGAAAAGATATGTTGGTGCTAATATACTCAACAAAAGCTATTTGAATCCCAAGAAATGTTTTTGGGGGTTATGAGTAGCACTTTAAAGCCCTAATCAAACGAGAACGCAAGTCATCGCAAGTTGGCAGTCAAAATTTCTGTGGCGGTCGTTCGAACACCCAAACGAACAAAATAAAGGTTTCATGAGTGTTTTAAACACGTTTTAACTTTGTCACGGTACATGATAATTTCGGGAAATTATTCAGAGCGGATGGCTGAGATAGCGCGACTGCCAACTTGCGATGACTTGCGTTCTCGTTTGATTAGGGCTTAACAACGTGCATTACAACATTAACATATATCATCATACTTGCACATATAGCAGTATATAATGTCATACATCGAACTCAACCTACGTTCAAATCATCTGAGTCCCACTAGCTCAATGGTATAGAGCGTCTCACTGGTGATCAGAAGGTTGTGGGTTGTACACATATTCAATCTACGTTCATCAAATCATCTGAGTCTCAGTAGCTCAACGGTTAGAGTGTCTCACTGGTGATCAGAAGGTTGTGGGTTGTACACATACTCAACCTACGTTCAAATCATCTGAGTCTCAGTAGCTCAATGGTTAGAGCATCTCACTGGTCATCAGAAGGTTGTGGGTTGTACACATATTCAACCTACGTTCAAATCATCTGAGTCTCAGTAGCTCAATGGTTAGAGCGTCTCACTGGCGATTAGAAGGGTGTGGGTTGTACACATATTCAACCTATGTTCAAATCATCTGAGTCTCAGTAGCTCAATGGTTACAGCGTCTCACCGGCGATCACAAGGTTGTGGGTTCGAGTCCCGCTTGCGAACTCAGAATATTTTTCTAAGTAAAAAAAAAAATAGCTCGAAGGAACATTTACACTCACAGCGTTTCTTAATATAAGATGCGGTTTAATTTACACATCAAACAAACTGAAATATCTCAACAACGAAGCAAGGAAACGAAAAACTGCAAAAGATGTTACTCTATCATTTTAAGTGTTCTTTCAAATAAAACAAACTTAATTTTCGCGGCTTTAAAAATTTATTTAATATTGAACACATTCAGATTTTTAAAACTGAAAACACTCGCTTCTTTATCGCATTATTTACAGTTTAACCACGTAAATTAAAATTTGCAAAAATTCAAAAAAAGTGTCTATTTGTGTCCCAGTTTTCAATACTGGCAAAAATTGACTTTGGAAACAATGTTGAATCATTACCGAACAACAGAAGTGGTTCAGTTATTCATAAAATTTCGGGGTTGATTCTAGCACAGCTACCGCTGGCAAGGTTTTGCTGGCCCGTCTCGGGTTTGACGTGCCACGCCCACTCTGTGTAGCCGAGTTGACAGAAGACTGGGTACTAGAACGCGGGGATTGAAACGAGGCTGTCTTTTTCCCTGGCTGTCGTTTTTGTGTTTGAGCAAAACCTCTAGTGGGTCCAGCCGATCTCGAAGATGCGTCGTACGTATCTTGAGCTTTCTATAAATTATTATCATTTTAAGAGAATTCTTTTCAGTTCGCGTATCACGAATGCGTTCAAAAAACATCTAAAAATACTATTGAATGTCTACCCAAGACGTTTGACCTTTCAAGTTAGAAAAACGAGGTCCTCACAACCCGATTTCACGCGTTGACCTACTCAACCCGCTGTATCAGGTTGACATCCTCGACCCGATTTCACGCGTTGACCTACTCAACCCGCTGTATCAGGTTGACATCCTCGACTCGATCTTACGGGTTGACCTACTCAACCCGCTGTGTCAGGTTGACATCCACGTATTACGCATGCGCTCAGAAAGATAACTCTAAAAATACTGTTCAATATGCATTTTCAGTGTACGGTTGTTAACGTAGTTTGACTCAACTATCTAGGTAGTAAAATAAAAGTTATACAATTTAGAGCTTAAAAATAAATTTAAATACCTTTTCTCAATTAACAATTAACCTTTGTTTTATCTGGCTATCTCAAACTCATTAATAATTCATGAAGAAAACACAAAGGAAATCAGTACCGTGTCGGTGGTTTGGATATCGGAGGAAGAAATTACATAAATGAAGCAAATTTTCATCTTGATTTTCAAGACAAACCGGTCTCGGTGTTTGGATATCCTGATGAGACACTCCTCCTCGTGTATGATATATTACATAATAGTTCTATAGTCTACTGATTTTGAGTGGGTAACGAAGATGAGAATATTTCTGTGAAGTTTGAGTATTTTGACTATTTGACTATTCTTGCTGTTTTCCCGCCTCTTTTCAGCTGACGTCAGCGGAAACCGAATTTGAAAAGTCATCAAGACGTTTGACATTCTCAATCTGTTGCTTCGGTTGATACAACGGGGTCCTCAACCCGATCTAACGGCTTGACGTTCTCAACCCCCCTGTATCCGGTTGATACAACGGGGTCCTCAACCCGATCTATCGGGACTTGACGTTCTCAACCCCCCTATATCCGGTTGATACAACGGGGTCCTCAACCCGATCTAACGGCTTGACGTTCGCAACCCCCCTGAATCCGGTTGATACAACGGGGTCCTCAACACGATCTAATGGGTTGACGTTCTCAACCCCCCTGTATCCGGTTGATACAACGGGGTCCTCAACCCGATTTAATGGGTTGACGTTCTCAACCCCCTGTATCCGGTTGATACAACGGGGTCCTCAACCCGATCTAACGGGACTTGACGTTCGCAACCCCCCTGTATCCGGTTGATACAACGGGCTTGACGTTCTCAACCCCCCTGTATCCGGTTGATACAACGGGGTTGAAGTTTCAACTCCCCGTATCCAGTTGAGACAACCGGATCGGGTGCCAACTTGCGGGTGCCCTATACACTGAACCCTCTATCGATAACTGGCAATGGGTTACCAATCCAAGATGGCCGTTTATGGGCCCATTCTCCCATAGTAGAAACCGCTGATATTTTTCTCATAAATGAATTTATACCTAAATTAATCGGCCTGCAGGCGCGGCTGAGCCCACAGTCAAGTAAACATATTGGACAGAATACGGCCAGCGGTCGTTACCATGAGAAAAGAGACCCATATTTGCGTCATCTTTGTACGGTCGCTTTTTACATGGGCCCGCAGTCCAGTTATATATCTTGTATCGGTTACACTTGTCAGTCATTGACAACATTTTTTAGTTGACTTTGACAATGTAAGAGTATGACAGGATTATTTTTATCTATATAATACCATGATTGACTCATGATTTTGTTCTCACCGGGTAATTTAATCTCTAAATTTTCCCCAAACAGGGGAAATTTCGAATTTTTCCCTCTAACAGGGCAAATTTCTAATTTTCCCGTCATTAGCATGTATGACCAAACATCCAAACAGTACTCTTTAACACAACAAAGAAATGCATTATTATAAAATAATCATGGTATTAAACTAATACCCTGACATGTCGGGAAATTAGTGATTAAATGTCCCCAAAAGCCGAGGGAGAATTTGTGAAGGTTACTATTTAAATTAAAATTCCACAAATCCTGCCTCGGCTTTCGGGGACGTTTAATAACTAATTTCCCTCATTTCATGGTATTACTTATAATAATTCTGAAATTATGACGGTAGATCGAGTTATTTTCACGTACCTGTGGTGCTTGGAATCTTCTCTTGGTACCTCTTGAGGTTGGGTTGTTTTTAAGAGTCTTTGATATGAAGAACTTGAAGAGGTTTGACTTTGTAAAGAACGGATTGTAAACATCTTGGGTAGGCAACTAGAAATGTAAGGAAAAATTATTGTAAGACAGTGAACTCAGGGTACTGTACTGTACTGCACTGCACTGCACTGCACTGTACTGTACTGCACTGCACTAGCACTAGCACTAAAATAGCACTAAAAATTAAATTTGTCTAATTTGAAAGAACCCATAAAATTGTAATAGAACATCCTTTACAACTTTTTCGTATCTCTCTTCGTTTTCAAGATATTTCAATTTGTTTGATATGTAAATGAGATGGTCTCTGACCAGAGAGGAAGTTTAACCTTTGGTTTACTAGTCCAACACTCTACCAACTGAGCTACCATGGCCATGTTCGAATTGTGTAATACAGTCGGACCCTTATAATTAACGGGCACCTCTCTTAAGCGGACACCTATAGGCGAGGTCCCAGTAATTTCTTTAAAGTGTTTATGAAACGAAAATTAAGTTTGTCTTATTTGAAAGTACTTTTAAAATGACAAAGTAACACCTTTTGCAGTTTTTTGTTTCCTTACTTTGTTTTTAAGATATCACAGTTTGTTTTATAAGCGAAACTAACCAGTGACGTCACGACGTGCATAATGACTTACCGGGAAAGGTTATATATCTTTGCTATTATCAGACGGAATCACTTCGAAGCAGTTGTGTGTGTGTTCTTCCCTTACAACAACGAAAGTATACATTCTCAACTGATTTCGTTTAATAATAGCAAAGATATATAACCTTTCCCAGTAAGTCATTATGCACGTTGTGATGTCACTGGTTAGTTTCACATATCAAACAAACTGAAATATCTCATAAACGAAGCAATGAAACAAAAAACGGCAAAAGATGTTACTTTGTCATTTTAAAAGTACTTTCAAATAAGACAAACTTAATTTTCGTTTCATAAGCACTTTAATGAAACACTATAGTTACAGCCCCTTTTAGGCGGACACCTTTTTAAGCGTAAACGGACACCAATCTTGGGTGCCAGTGAGCAAATTAACCTCTCTTAAAAGCAGACTAATCCATATCAAAATTAACGTTTTCTTTAATAACAGTAACAATCAACACTTGAGATTAACTGAGAGAGAACACATGTTGAAGTCAGTTAGTGTTGTATTGATTGTTTTATAGAATTATAGTGAAAACAAACTACGTATATATAGGGGGTTTATATGGAGGAGGACCAGCCCTCTTGGTACGGCTAGCCCTAGTAAGAAGGCTGGAATTTACCTCGTGTTGACTTGTTTACTGCACGCTTTCCCAGGAAGTCCAAAATCGTGTTTTCGCAAACACGATTTGAATTTATAACAAACACATGAACAAACTCAACTTGTAAAATAAAAAGTTGACCAAAAAATATTAGTGAAGGCAAACTTTACCGTGTATTCTGAGCTTTCGAACCAGAACATGTTCAAATTTTCGTTCAACACGCGTTCAACATTTCTATTGTTCTCAAAATGTTGAAAGGTGTTGAACGCATTTGGCCACATTTCATTCAACTTTGTTGAACAGAGACATGCGCCATGCGGGATATTGTCGATTCCAGCTTTTGTGGTAGCCCGCGTTCAATTAATTGTCATTCATGAATGTTGAACGATGTTGAATTAATTTGGCCACTCGTGCTTTCAACATTATTCAACATCGTTCAACAATGTTGAATGATGTTGAATGCGATGTTGAATGCGATGTTGAAAGCGTTTGGCCAGGCCTTAAAGCTAAGCGCATGACATGCTTGCCCGATGTTTTCCGACATTTATACGCTAACAACATTGTTTGGGGAGGGGGGGGAGGGGGGGGGGACTTCTCTCCATAACGGATGTTCGTTCCAACATTTTTGACAATGATTGTAGATTGATTATTCTATATTTTTACTCTTAGTTTGAAAGCATTCCAACACTCACCTGATCTAAACAATCTACTATAATCTCCGTCGACTGTTGCGACGTTTTCTCGGCAAGAGAAGGAAAATTTGACGGCAACATAAGTTCTTCCACTGCAATAGATTTAATGAGTAGCGTAGAGTTGGCTGAAGCCATAACCAAGTAGATGGCTTGGGGAGTAGTTTGAGAAACATCTTCTGATTCAGATCTCACTAACAGCGATAAATCCTAAAATATACAACAACAAAAAAAGAAAGATGGTGTTGATGGTAGTGATGATGGTAATAATAATGATGACCGATGATGATGGTGTTGTTGATGATGACAATAATTATGAAAATCCATTATGATGATGATCAATGATAATGATGATGATGAAGATGATGATCAATGATGCTGCTGCTAATAATAATGATGACCGATGATAATGATGATGATGATGATGATGATAATGACGATTATGATGATGATACTAATGATTATTACGATGATGATAATGATGACTATTATAATGATAATGATGACAATGATGATGATAATGATGATGATGATAATAATGATTATGACGATGATGATGATAATGATGATGATTATGATGATGATGATGATAATAATGATTATGACGATGATGATGATAATGATGATGATAATAACGATGACGATGATTATTATTATTATTATGACGATGATGATAATGATAATTGTGATGACAATGATGACCGATGATAATGATAATGTTGATGATGATGATCGATGATAATGTTGATGATAATGATGACCGATGATAATGGTGATGATGACGATGATAATGGTAATGATGATTATGATGATTATGATGATTATGATGATTATGATGATTATGATGATGATGAATTGATTATTACGATGATTATGATGATGATAACAATGATGACCGATGATAATGGTAATGATAATGATGATGATGATGATGATAATAATGATGATGAATTTATGATTACGATGATTATGATGGTGATAATGACCAATGATAATGGTAATGATGATGATGATGATAATGATGATGAATATATGATTACAATGATTATGATGATGATAATGACCAGTGATAATGGTGATGATAATGATGACGTTGACGATGATGATAATGATGATGATTATGATGATGATTATGATGATGATGATGATGATGATGATGACGTTGACGATGATGATGATGATAATGATGATGATAATGATGATGATTATGATGATGATGATGATGATAATGATGATTATGATGATGATGATGATAATGATGATTATGATAATGATGATGATGATAATGATGAAGATAATGATGATGATTATGATGATGATGGTGATAATGATGATGATGACGATGATGATAATGATAATGATGATGATGATGATGATAATGATGATGATAATAATGATGATGATTTTGACGATGATGATGATGATGATGATGATAATGATGATGATGATGATGATAATAATAATACTGATGATGATGATGATAATAATGAAGATGACGATGATGATAATGATGATGATAATGATTATGATGATGATGATAATAATAATAATGATTATGATGATGATGGTAATAATGATGATGAATTGATGATTAGGATGATTATGATGATGATGATGATGATGATGATGATGATAATTACGATGATAATAATGACCGATGATAATGTTGATGATAATGATGACACTAATGAGAGTCTTACCTTTTCATGAAGAACTTTACACAGTGCATTGAAATCTTGTTGGTTTGATTCTAACTCTTCCCAGTCAAGCTTCCAACAACACGTTGGACGAACAAACATAGGCTAAGAAAACAATATATGATAACAATATGATCAGCAAAGAATTTAATTAACTCCGCTTTATATGTGTTTCTGGGTGAAACTCTATGAATAATAATGCTTACCAGTCCATAAACCTTCATTTAGTATATAGAAAGAGAATTCAGTTGCAGATTGCATAAAAAAACAAAGTAATTAATACATTAGATTAAAACATAGTATAATGCAAGTAGAGTAGTGACAAAATGTTCTCTTCACTTTCCTTCCCTCCCCTTCTCTTCCCATCCCATCCCTTCCTCTCCCTTCCCTTCCCACCCCATCCCTCTTCCCTTCATATCCCTTCTCCTCTCTTCTCTTCTCTTCTCTTCTCTTCTCTTCTCTTCTCTTCTCTTCTCTTCTCTTCTTTTCTCGTCTCTTCCCTTCTCTTCCCTTCCCTTCTCTTCTCTTCCCTTCCCTCCCTCCCTTCTCTTCCCTTCTCTTCCCTTCTCTTCCCTTCCCTCCCTCCCTTCCCTTCCCTTCCCTTCCCTTCTCTTCTCGTCTCGTCTCTTCCCTTCTCTTCCCTTCCCTTCCCTCGCTCCCTCCCCTTCCCTTCCCTTCTCTTCTCTTCTCTTCTCTTCTCTTCTCTTCTCTTCTCTTCTCTTCTCTTCTCTTCTCTTCTCTTCTCTTCCCCTCCCCTCCCCTCCCTTCCCTTCCCTTCCCTTCCCTTCCCTTCCCTTCCCTTCCCTTCCCTTCCCTTCCCTTCCCTTCCCTTCCCTTCCCTTCCCTTCCCTTCAATTCACTTCCCTCCCCTCCCTTCTCCTCGCTTCCCTTCCCTTCCCTAAAGATGGTTTCCCGTCTCTTCCCGTCCCTTCCCTTCTCTTCTCTTCCCTTCCCTTCCCTTCCCTTCCCTTCTCTTCAATTCACTTACCACAGAGTCACAAACACCACTCGTTTTGACCAAACAAAATGCTTTTAGCTTGCCAATTTTATTGTTGCATTGAGACGCATTGACTGCCTTGTTAGATTGAGAGTAAGGTTTGGAAAAAGCAAAGTCACCTTTCAAACTCTACAAAGAAATTCAAATATATATAAACTATAAAACAGCTTTACACAGATGATATATTCGACGAATACTTACAAAATACTCAGCGCACAGAAGACTTGAGGGATCGACAAAAGCTTCGTGTAAATCGCATTTGAGGACAATCTGGGCAGTACTGGTATCTTCTTCAATAAGTTCTACAAATGTACACTATATTGATAAGAATTTTAATTGGTACACGGAATGGTAACTAGTATAAGTAACAGTGGACGGTAACTATATTCCTCAAACTCATTAATAATTCATGCTCATGTGCATGAGTCTTGAAACCCAGTAAAGCCATAATCAAACGAGAACGCAAGTCATCGCAAGTTGGCAGTCAGAATTTCTGTGGCGGTTGTTCAAACACCCAAATTAACAAAATAAAGGTTACATGAGTGTTTTAAACAAGTTTTAACTTTGTCACGGTACATGATATTTTCAGGAAACTATTCAGAGCGGCTGGTTGAGATAGCGTGACTGCCAACTTGCGATGACTTGCGTTCTCGTTTGATTACGGCTTAAAGGTCGCGCAAACGGAATTCATAATTAAATGGCATTAGCACTAAAAATTAAGTTTGTCTAATTTGAAAGAACTCATAAAATTGTAATAGAACATCCTTTACAACTTTTTCGTATCTCTCTTCGTTTTCAAGATATTTCAATTTGTTTGATATGTAAATGAGATGGTCTCTGACGTCAGGTGTGGGGTAAAATATTAATTTCACATGTAGCAAAACCAGTTATATCTCTAAGTTTGTTCAGCGAAATCATTTGAAACTGTGCACATAAAAACTCCTTGCGACGCTGAACATTTCATGTTAGATATGTAAGTGATTTTGCTCTGTATGAAAATATTTTACCCCACTCCTGACGTCAGAGACCATCTCATTTACATATCAAACAAATTGAAATATCTTGAAAACGCAGAAAGATACGAAAAAGTTGTAAAGGATCTTCTATTACAATTTTATGAGTTCTTTCAAATTAGATAAACTTAATTTTTGTTACCAATCCCCTTTAAAGGGCAATAGCACTAAAAATTAAGTTTGTCTAATTTGAAAGAACTCATAAAATTGTAATAGAACATCCTTTACAACTTTTTCGTATCTCTCTTCGTTTTTAAGATATTTCAATTTGTTTAATATGTAAATGAGATGGTCTCGTTGTTGCCAATCCCCTTTAAGAAAATCAGATAATAAACGGCACAAACAAAGAACCGTTTATTACCACATTTCTTAATTATAAATTAAACAGACATGAGACATTAGATACTAATATACACCATTGTCTAATCTGATATGACCAATATCACCAAGCCCCTCGCGAATTCTACTAGAACAGACGATTGAGAAGCTATTTCATAAACTCGTGTTTTACCAGGGGTTACACTCCACGCTGTGATCCCACAATAATTATCCTAGTAAGTAACGTTTTTTATATCTAATCATTAATTTATTTAATAATAACTATTTATTTATTTATTCATTTATTCATTTATTCGTTTATTCGTTTATTCGTTTATTCGTTTATTCGTTTATTCGTTCGTTCGTTCGTTCGTTCGTTCCTTCCTTCCTTCCTTCCTTCCTTCCTTCCTTCCTTCCTTCCTTCCTTCCTTCCTTCCTTCCTTCCTTCCTTCATTCATTCATTCATTTATTTATTTATTTATTTATTTATTTATTTATTTATTTATTTATTTATTTGAGCGCGGTATAACGGCTACACCTGTTACCTACCTGGCGAATTATTTAGTTTTGATGGTAAAATAATGTGAATACTTTCGCTATCCGACCCACAATCTTTTAACCATGTTTTGAAAAAGTTCATGAAGCAAAGAATATCTAAAAAAATGAAATTACGTAACTTAGTAAAACCAAACCAAACCAAACCAAACCAAACCAAACAAAACAAAACAAAACAAAACAAAACAAAACAAAACAAAACAAAACAAAACAAAACAAAACAAAACAAAACAGAGCAGAGCAGAGCAGAGCAGAGCAGAGCAGAGCAGAGCAGAACAGAACAGAACAGAACAGAACAGAACAGAACAGAACAGAACAGAACAGAACAGAACAAAACGAAACAGAACAGTACAGAAACGAAAACTATAATTTAACCTACCATTTTCAAGTGGGACGATATCAACCATACCAGACAACAGATAGTTGCCTGAATGATCTGACCCATTGTCTAAGAAAGTAAAAATTATATTTCACTGTGGACACATCTAGATAAGTTAGCGCAGTTATTGTAATGTTATTATGGTCATTATTATAATAAGCAAGTTAAGGTGATAGAAATAACGGTTTTGGTAAAGGCGTAATCACCACCATAACCACCACCACAAGCTGTACTATCACTATAATTTACCACAACCACCACCACAACCACTACAAGAACAACCACTATCACCACCAGCGCCACCACAACCTAGCTTTACCACAAACAACACGACACTACCACAATCACCAGTACCTCCACTACCACAATTACAATCACCACAACCAGCACCACCACAAGCACCACAAGCACCACCAGCGCTACGAAAACCACCACAACCATAACCACAATCACTACCTCCACAATCACAACCACCATAACCACTACAACCACCACCACCACTACCTCCACAATCACAACCACCATAACCACTATCACTACAACCACCACCACCATCACCACCACTACCTCCACAATCACAACCACCATAACCACTACAACCATCACCTCCACAATCACAACCACCATAACCACTACCACCACCATCACCACTGGTACCACTACCTCCACAACCACCATAACCACTACAACCACCACCACTACACTAGGTAATTTCTATTTAACAATGATTAAATTAACAGACGTTTGTTGGACGTTCGTCAAGCTCAATTACTCAGAAAAGATTTCTGAGCCCCAGAATGTTTTCTGAGCAATTGAGCTTCACGAACGTCCAACAAACGTCTGTTCCATTACACCAAGCTCGCAAACGTACCACATGCACTGCATGTATACGTACAATTTATCATAATGATTAAATTGCTTACCAGAAGGTGTACTCTGACTTTTTAATTCGTTCTGGCCATTTCCAACTGTAACACTCAGAACCTGAACTTTCTAGAAAGTTGTATTGTTACACAATCATATATGACTAATATCTCACACATGTAGAGCTGGTGTGGAATATAGGATGTGTGATTTGGGCCATAGGACATGGGATATTGAGCATCATTTATGGGGCATGGGATATGGGATGTGGGTTATGGGGCATGTTATGCAGGGTATAAAATATGGGGTATCATATATGGGATATGGGATATAGGATATGGGTAATGGGGTGTGGGATACGGGATATCATATGGGATATGGGGCATAGGATATGGGTAATGGGGTGTGGGATACGGGATATCATATGGGATATGGGGCATAGGATATGGGTAATGGGGTGTGGGATACGGGATATCATATGGGATATGGGATATAGGATATGGGTAATGGGGTGTGGAATACGGGATATCATATGGGATATAGGATATGGGTAATGGGGTGTGGAATACGGGATATCATATAGGATATGGGATATAGGATATGGGATATAGGATATGGGATATAGGATATGGGTAATGGGGTGTGGAATATGGGATATCATATGGGATATGGGGCATAGGATATGGGTGATGGGGTGTGGAATATGGGATATCATATGGGATATGGGGCATAGGATATGGGTAATGGGGTGTGGGATACGGGATATCATATGGGATATGGGATATAGGATATGGATAATGAGGTGTGGAATACGGGATATCATATGGGATATGGGGCATAGGATATGGGTAATGGGGTGTGGGATACGGGATATCATATGGGATATAGGATATGGGTAATGGGGTGTGGGATATGGGATATCATATGGGATATGGGGCATAGGATATGGGTGATGGGGTGTGGGATACGGAGTATGAGATATGGGGTATCATATGGGATATGGGACATAGGGAACGTGGGGTATAAAATATGGAGTATGCAATATGCGGCATGGAATATGGTATATGGGTATGGGATATAAGGGGTGTGGAGTATAGGTCATAGGGTATGATATTTGGGGTATATAAAATGATGTGAACTTGGATATTTCAATGGCCAGTTTTGTTACGTACCTTTAAACTGTCTAAATCAAGCGTCTCAGCTAGTCTGCTAACATGCTCACTTATCAAGAGTGCTGGTTGGCATGATAATATCGATATTTCCAGCTGACATGGAGAATGTGTCACCTGCAATGAACACATGATGTACTGTAATTAATCGTATCTTTGCAATATTTCCTACTGTGTAAACAGTAAACTACAGTATATGATACTTTAGAAAATATTTTAAAATTATGATGATCACTGACCTATATATAACTGGACTGGGGGTTCCGCCCAAAAAATGACCGAATATAGATAGCGGAAATACGAGTCCTTCCTCTCATGGCATTGACCGCTGACCGTATTCTGCACATTATGTTTACTTGACTGTGGGCTCAGCCGTGCCCGCATTTATTTCTGTGAAAAAGGTCAGCGGTTAATATCATGGGGAAAAGGATCCATTAACCGCTATTTTTAATCAGTCATTGGTATAAGGCACCCCTAGTCCAGTTACTGTATTATTTTATACTTTTCTCTCCCCCTTACTTGTCTAAAGGTTTGCTGTTGTCTTTGATACTGTGATATCACTTCTTTAAAACCTTGGATGAAGGATTCTGGGAAAATATTGAAAATATTCTTGATACCAGTTCAAGTAATAATATAGTGAGTTGTTTGTGAAAGTTACTGGTCTAGGTTGATTAGTGTACTCTTGAGAAAGACTATTGGTGATGGTGGTCATGGTTGTGGTATAGTGGTGATGGTAGTGGTGGTGGTAGTGGTGGTTGGTGGTGGTAGTAGTGGTGGTGGTAGTGGTGGTGATGGTGGTGGTAGTGGTGATAGTAGTTGTCGTAGTAGTGGTGGTAGTAATAGTGGTAGTAGTAGTGGTAGTAGTAGTGGTAGTAGTGGTAGTAGTAGTGGTAGTAGTAGTGGTAGTAGTAGTGGAAGTAGTTATAAGTGGTGGTAGTGGTGGTGGTAGTAGTAGTGGTGGTGGTAGTAGTGGTGGTAGTAGTAGTGGTGGTGGTGGTAGTACTAGTAGTGGTGGTGGTAATAGTGGTGGTAGTAGTAGTAGTGGTGGTAGTAGTGGTGGTGGTAGTAGTAGTAGTGGTGGTGGTAGTAGTAGTGGTGGTAGTAGTAGTAGTAGTGGTGGTAGTAGTAGTAGTGGTGGTAGTAGTAGTAGTGGTGGTAGTAGTAGTAGTGGTGGTAGTAGTAGTAGTGGTGGTAGTAGTAGTAGTGGTGGTAGTAGTAGTGGTGGTGGTAGTAGTAGTAGTAGTGGTGGTAGTAGTAGTAGTGGTGGTAGTAGTAGTAGTGGTGGTAGTAGTAGTAGTGGTGGTAGTAGTAGTAGTGGTGGTAGTAATAGTAGTGGTGGTAGTAATAGTGGTAGTAGTGGTAGTAATAGTGGTAGTAGTAGTAGTGGTGGTGGTGGTAGTACTAGTAGTGGTGGTGGTAATAGTGGTGGTAGTAGTAGTGGTGGTGGTAGTAGTGGTGGTGGTAGTAGTAGTAGTGGTGGTGGTGGTAGTAGTAGTGGTGGTAGTAGTAGTGGTGGTAGTAGTAGTAGTAGTAGTGGTGGTAGTAGTAGTAGTGGTGGTAGTAGTAGTAGTAGTGGTGGTAGTAGTAGTATTGGTGGTAGTAGTAGTAGTGGTGGTAGTAGTAATAGTAGTGGTGGTAGTAGTGGTGGTAGTAGTGGTGGTGGTAGTAGTAATAGTAGTGGTGGTAGTAGTGGTAGTAGTGGTAGTAGTGGTGGTAGTAGTGGTGGTGGTAGTAGTGGTGGTAGCAGTGGTGGTAGTAGTGGTGGTAGTAGTGGTGGTAGTAGTGGTGGTAGTAGTAATGGTGGTAGTAATGGTGGTAGTAATGGTGGACCAGTATGCTAGTGGTGGTAGTGGTAGTAGTGGTGGTAGTAATGGTGGTAGTAATGGTGGTGGTGCATGGTAGTGGTGGTAGTGGTAGTAGTGGTAGTAGTGGTAGTAGTGGTGGTAGTGGTAGTAGTGGTGGTAGTGGTAGTAGCGGTAGTAGTGGTGGTAGTGGTAGTAGTAGTGGTGGTGGTGCATGGTAGTGGTAGTAGTAATGGTAGTAATGGAGGTAGTAGTGGTGGAGGTAGTGGTAATTTTGGGAATAAATATGCTACTAAGGCAATCGCAACGTCAGTAATTACAATTAGTATATGTACAAACATGTACTAATACTGCATATGTTTTCTTATAATGAATACCTGGTTCAAATGTAGGCAGAGTGGAGTCCATTGCAGATCGTTTAAACTCCGTTACCATGGAGTAAAGTCGAGAAAAGTTTCCTTTGACAGGTTGAAGTGGAAATATTGTCTAGAGAAATAATCAAACTCAAATACACTTTATGATTACTTTCGCCAATCTGTTTGTGCGTATGTTTGTATGTTTGTTTGTTTGTTTGTTTGTTTGTTTGTTTGTTTGTTTGTTTGTTTATTTATTTGTTTGTTTGTTTGTTTGTCTGATTTAATTTTGGCGGGAACACGTTAAGAAATTTTTCGATACATTTTGGAAGTTTTTCTGTGAGTTTAGCACACTGAAAGGACCAAGGACTTGGTAAGAATAAAATACTTTGCCTGACTTTCCCAGTTCGCATGCACAGACTCAATTTTCAACTGACGGGAAACTTTCCAAATATATTAGAATATTTTTCCACGTGATCCCCAGACTTTGCCAGGGCGTTCTCTCGCCTCGCCGGAGTCGCGGCATCGTCTCACGAATGGCCTGGGGAGTAACCTTAAGTAACCTTACCTCTGGGTATAGTCCTATAGTTGTCAGACCAAACAATGGCACTCGACATGGTCCGTTAATGTGAGTGACAAGAGCAAAGAAATCTGTGAGACTTTGATAAACGTTGACAAGCACGTCATGATTGAATGGTTTAGAAAGATCCAACATTAGAACATGAGCTAAATCAGAGAAAGGAGGCAATGAACACGAAATTTTTTAGTAGCGAAAAACAGTTTACCATCTAATAAATTTACTTTTCTAATAAACATAAATTATAAGTTGGAATATTTTCCAAACATATAAAGGGGATATTACACGGTGGCGAGAAGATATGGATTTTATGTTCGTGTGGCAAGGACAATATCTCACGAGAACATAAAATCCATATCTTTGAGCAACCGTGTAATGTTCTATTTATTATATGGACAATGAAATTATGCGTGGAAGTGATGTTGATAAACTGGGGTTTTAATGCAAAAACTACAACCGCTTAACCAAAAACCTTTTGAAAATACAAATGAAAAATACAACAGCTTCTTCGAATACGTCATTTTACGTGGAAAGCTGAATTTAGAGAAGTTACTGGCTCAAATTTACTTGATTTGAAACTTGTGGCGAAAGGCGTAAATTTTGACTTGTCGATATGTCACTCGCGAGCGTTACATACGAGAAATACGCCACTCGGTTCCCGGATGTAGTGAAATATGGATTCTACGAGTGTTTTAGTTGCTAGTAAAATACTCTTCTCCATATAATAAATTTTATATATATTTTCCTAACCTGGTTGTCGATTGAAACTTGTTGCAGTTTTTGCCATTTTTCTCCCGAATTAACAATTTTTACTCCTGTTTTAATAGAAAGCGTTTTATTATTTGTCAGGAATGTTTTCTAATAGATTATATATTATATTATATTATTTCACAAATTAACCCTCTCATGCAAGGCTTTCCAAAAGGTGGTACAGTACAGTACAGTACAGTACAGTACAGTGCAGTGCAGTACAGTGCAGTGCAGTACAGTACAGTGCAGTACAGTACAGTAGAGTGCAGTACAGTACAGTACAGTAAAGTACAGCATAGTACAGTATAGCACAGTGCAGTACAATACAGTACAGCACAGTAAAGTATAGTAATTAAAGTACAGTACAGTACAGTGCAGTGCAGTACAATGCAGTACAGTGCAGTGCAGTGCAGTACAGTACAACACACTACAGTGCAGTACAGTAATTAAAGTACAGCACAGTACAGTACAGTACAGTGCAGCAGTGCAGTGCAGTACAGTACAGTAA
The DNA here is from genome assembly GCA_035771165.1 of Paragorgia papillata. Lineage (NCBI taxonomy): Eukaryota > Metazoa > Cnidaria > Anthozoa > Scleralcyonacea > Coralliidae > Paragorgia > Paragorgia papillata. Next base: position 765,038 of record JAWNZC010000131.1, read on the forward strand.
AGTACAACACACTACAGTGCAGTACAGTACAATACTGTACCAAAAAGTGGCCAAAATTAATACAAAATTAGTATAGAACCTGCAACCCTGCACACCCGATGACGTCACCGCATATTTCTTACACGTTTTATAAATAGAATAAAAAATGGTGGCTCTGTGTTTACATAATTTCAATATCTAATGCAAATACTCAAGCTAGCCTGTAAGAACTTAGAGGGACATTCATGGAAACCCTAGCCGTATTATACGGTTCGAGTACCAATAACTTTTCTATAATCTTTTCCGTGTTGCATTAACTTATTACACAATATAGACCAAATAAACGAACAATATAATTAACACAATACTCCAATATTTACAACTATTTTCAGTCCAGAATTAAGTTTTATTCCTCAACTCTCTCTGATAATTAATCCCTAGGCTACTTTTCTAAACTATTCAATCGTTTGTTCTAAGTTAACCTACCTTTTTCTGAGTGAAAATTCGCTTTCAAGAAAGTTAGTTGTGGGTTTCTGAAAAATTTTGAAAAATGGCCGACAACCGCGGGAAAATAGATTTGAGCCGCGCGAGACTGGTACTAGTATAGCCGACGCTGGTCAGTTGAACAGCGGTGTATACTAGTTTCCATCTATCAAACTGACATGACATCATTTCACTCATTTGTTCTTCTTTTTGAGTGAGGATTTTTGTTTTCTTAGGGCCAGGTTTAGCCTACGCATAGACGGTATTTGGTTTTAAGATTATGTCTGTATTTAGAATTAAGCTTTGGGATTTAACAATACAAGCGAGAATTTGTTACCGGTAACACCACTTTAATATTTAATGCTGAGCAGAAAAGGAAATAAAGTCTGGTTCATCAGGCGTTCATCAGAGCAAATGCCAACATCGTATTGGCTCACGTCATATAAATTATAAACAATTATAAAGAATAAGAGAAGATGACGTAATGTCAATGACGTAATGTCAATGTGGCAGATGGAAATTAGTGGCAACAACGCTGGTCAGTTGAACAGCGGGCGTTTCAAAGAGAGTCGCCATTTTGAAAATATAAGAAGAAAGGAGTACAGAGTACTAAAAGAAGAGGGAAATATCAGAAGAAAGATGAGAGACGTGAAGGAATACTTGATACAGAAACGAAGCGAGACTGGACCACTTAGTGGCGACTGGGAAATAATGGCCGAATTCTACGATAAAAGGTCTGTAAATGAGTCGTAAATGAGTGCCCCAGAACTTCAATTTCAATATAGATAATTTTCTTGGTTTTTTTTTTGACATGTGACATAGATTGTGGCATCAGTTGACCTTGAAACTGCTAGATTTTGTCAAGAATGAGTATTTTTCAACTAAAGGTGGACTACTTGATGTAAGTAAAAGTAAATGTACAACTAAAATTGGGTCAATTGTTATTTATTATCAATTATGTCCGCTGTAATTGATCTCTTTAGATATATTGTACAATATTTAGTAGTAACAGTCAAACTTATTTTAATCGAAATATAGTAAGGTTAGATATACTGCCGAAACAGAGAACGTAGGAGTCTAACGTTTCGAGCGAAGGCCCTTCGTCAGAGAGAAACGTGAAGGGCCTTCGCTCGAAACGTTAGACTCCTACGTTCTCTGTTTCAGCAGTATATCTAACCTTACTATATTTCGATTGTTGTTTCTACACTGCCTACGCAGCACGCTACGTTTATTAAACTTATTTTAATATTGATATTTTCCAATTACAGGTATATGAAAATTTTCTATCTGATTTTGATAACAAGTATGTAATGTAGTAAGGTTAGATATACTGCTGAAACAGAGAATGTAGGAGTCTAACGTTTTGAGCGAAGGTCCTTCATCAGAAAGAGATGTGGGCCTTTGCTCGAAACGTTAGACTCCTACATTCTCTGTTTCGGTAGTATATCTAACCTTACCATATTTTGATTGTTGTTTCGACACTGCCTACGCAGCACGTTACTTTTATTTCACCAAGTATGTAATGCACATTTCAATGTTAAGTGCATCCTCATTCCTAGTGCCTCCTCGGTACACTGGGAAATCGGAGGCCCTGGTCAGATGAAAATGATTGAAGCGTGTGATTGGCTGGACGAAGGCTATTGTCGAAAACAGGAAGTTGGCAAATATATTTTCAACTGTCAAACAATGGTGTGAATAGAATGAAGTTTATCGCTCAGATAACACCAAGAAAGTCTACAAATAAAGCCAACAAAGTAAGTTTCCTAAAGCGAGTTGGAACCACGATGAGCTTCATCATTTAACTCTCAAAATCGAACGATTTTAGACATAGTGTGACTCAGTGACTCATTTGTCGGTGACGGCAAATTATGTTCGTAAACAATGTACCTTTGAATAGCATTTTGGTAAGTGAAATTGCGCTGTTTGGTCCAGTGGGAAGAACAGTAAACACCAAACCTTTTGGACGTCATAATAAAGCAACTTTTCTTCAAATATCTGAGTGTATCTCATTTGTTTCATTAAATTATATCCATGCTCTCACCCAGGGCGATGTGATATATTCAATGACTCAATGTCCTATAATCTAGGACATCCGGTTTTCATCTGACCAGGCCCTGGGAACGAGGATGTGTTAAGTGGTGGGGGGGGGGGGAGGTGGGAGGCCAGGCATACCCAGGGGATTTAGTGAATGTTGAGGTCCTGTGGTGGTGCAACTTGATCACCTCAGAATCTCCGACATTGGGACTTTTGACAACACTCAGACCTCTCTTATTTGGCACGGCCTGTGGCCACAATGGCACGTATTGAAGATTGCGAACAAGAAGCCGAAGTCAAAGTAAATGATGTAATATTCCCAAGAAAGTCAAGTTCTGGTTTGATCAGTTGCACCAAATTCATGAAAACAGAAAGAGGGGAGCTAGGAAAGCTGCAGAAACCACAGTACAGTGACAATGAACCTAGTACAGTATGATCAAGGTGTTCTTGCACATTGTTGATAGATTTTAAAACTGACTGACTTTGTAGTTTATTTAAAGGGCATATGACTCGAAAATTAAGTTTGTCTTATTGGAAAGAACATTTAAAATGATAAAATAACATATTTTGCAGTTTTTGGTTTCCTTGCTTCGTTTTTGAGATATTCCAGCTTGTTTGGTATGCAAATGACACAACTTTTTATGTCCACATGTGCATAATGAGTTATCAGAAAAGGTTACAGTACATATCGATATCTTTGCTATTATGAAAACATGGGCTTAACTCAAAGGAAGCTTGTGCGTGTTTCTACCCACAACACCAAACATGTAGAATTCCAAGTGATTTTCGTTTCACAATAGCAAAGATATGTACCCTTCCCTCGGTAACACATAATACTCATTATGCACGTGTGACGTAAAAAGTTGTGTCATTTGCATATCAAACAAGCTGGAATATCTCAAAAACGAAGCAAGGAAACCAAAAACTGCAAAAGATGTTATTTTATCATTTTAAATGTTCTTTTCAATAAGACAAACTTAATTTTCGAGTCATATGCCCTTTAACAGTGATGTGGCCGACAAACTCCTTGATCATAAATATGTTCACCTCTGTGAAGTATGCACCACATTCACCCTTCGATCTGATCTTCCTCGGCCCACTCCCACGTTTTCTTGCACGGTATCAAGAGCCTCTGCGGAGATCTCTGCTTTGCACAGTGCCAGTAGCCTGAATGAACACCTGATGCAGGCATCTTGTTTTGAAAAGATTGACCCATTTTCTTTTTGTTTTATGTAGGATAAACCCATTATCACTAATGGAGATAGTAATGTATATAGTTAAAGAAATTCAAGGTACTGTACTTAGCAGACTTGCCACTAGCTGACTACATGGCTCAAAATATTATATACACACAGACTTATACAGTTAGTATATGTAATACAGTATGTTCTAAAGTGAAAAGGCAATGAACTACAGAGATTTTTAGCAATGAAATCCTAAAATTATCTACCTACTCTGATGAAGAACTTTGGCTTAAAACGTCAGTATTTCGTTCTCTAAAATCTCAGCAGTTTACCATCTTTAAGATTTTCTATACATCGTAACACACTGCCTACACAGCACTCTACTTTCATATTACTCCATGATTTACTCTGATGAAGGACTTTGGCTTAAAACGTCAGTATTTCGTTCTCTAAAATCTCAGCAGTTCACCATCTTTAAGATTTTCTATACATCGTAACACACTGCCTACACAACACTCTACTTTTATATTACTCCATGATTTACTCTGATGAAGGACTTTGACTTAAAACATCAGTATTTCATTCTCTAAAATCTCAGCAGTTTACCATCTTTAAGATTTTCTATAGCTACATCGTAACACACTGCCTACACAGCACTCTACTTTTATATTACTCCATGATTTACTCTGATGAAGGACTTTGGCTTAAAACGTCAGTATTTCGTTCTCTAAAATCTCAGCAGTTCACCATCTTTAAGATTTTCTATACATCCTAACACACTGCCCACACAGCACTCTACTTTTATATTACTCCATGATTTACTCTGATGAAGAACTTTGGCTTAAAACGTCAGTATTTCGTTCTCTAAAATCTCAGCAGTTCACCATCTTTAAGATTTTCTGTGCATTGTAACACACTGCCTACACAACACTCTACTTTTATATTACTCCATGATTTACTCTGATGAAGAACTTTGGCTTAAAACGTCAGTATTTCATTCTTTAAAATCTCAACAGTTTACCATCTTTAAGATTTTCTATACATCGTAACACACTGCCTACACAGCACTCTACTTTTATATTACTCCATGATTTACTCTGATGAAGAACTTTGGCTTAAAACGTCAGTATTTCGTTCTCTAAAATCTCAGCAGTTCACCATCTTTAAGATTTTCTGTGCATTGTAACACACTGCCTACACAACACTCTACTTTTATATTACTCCATGATTTACTCTGATGAAGAACTTTGGCTTAAAACGTCAGTATTTCATTCTTTAAAATCTCAACAGTTTACCATCTTTAAGATTTTCTATACATCGTAACACACTGCCTACACAGCACTCTACTTTTATATTACTCCATGATTTACTCTGATGAAGGACTTTGGCTTAAAACGTCAGTATTTCGTTCTCTAAAATCTCAGCAGTTCACCATCTTTAAGATTTTCTATACATCGTAACACACTGCCTACACAGAACTCTACTTTTATATTACTCCATGATTTACTCAGATGAAGGACTTTGGCTCAAAACGTCAGTATTTCGTTCTCTATAGAATCTCAGCAGTTTACCATCTTTAAGATTTTCTATACATCGTAACACACTGCCTACACAGCACTCTACTTTTATATTACTCCATGATTTACTCTATCTTATTCTACAACTCATTGTTAGATCCTGAAAAAGCAATTGAATTTCTCAGTATTCAGAAAGAAAAGGTATATGTATTTATTATAAAAAAACAACAATAGAGGAGCCATATTTGACCAGCTCAGGCAGGAATGGGTTAATCACTTGTTAACTCATTGCTGCCTAGGATGTCTGAGGGTTCTCTCTTTGATGAGTAAAATCATCTGATGTTAGACAGAGTAAAACAATAAAGGAGCAGTTTTTGACCAGCTCAGGCAGGAATAGATTAAAGTTTTGTAGTTAAAAATGTGTAAAGTGTTCTTAAAAGCAGCCGGTACAACAAACATTTTAGATACTATCTTGTCTCATTTTAATAAGGTCAAAGGAAGCAATGATGCGCAAGTTCTGTGCCTTACAGCGATTGGAAATTTAAAACTTACTGAAAAGAAACTTAAAGAAACCAAAGTAAGTTTTCAGTTTGTGAAGACCAGTTGCACGATGTTGCGCGCGCATCATTTTGGTGGGCCACGTGCATTAAAACGTGGCCAATACTAAACGAAATTTAACTATTTTTAAAGTTAGAAATAATTCCTGATGCGAATATCTTCAGAAGTTGTGGAATTTATTTTATTTGCCACATTTGTGTAGGCTATCATTGAAGAAGTGAACGGTCTTTTGGAAAACATTGAAGGCATAACGACGGTACATGCACGATTTTATCACTTATCATCAAGCTATGATCAGGTGAGTATAATGTTAACATAGGGCGCTTTCAAATTGACAAGGTTAGACCGGTCAGTCCGGCCAGAATGGACTTGCTTTTGATTAGGACCAAATTTTCCAGTCAGACCATCCCAGGCCTCAAACGAATCGTGTTCCATTTAACCGGACTGACCGCTCTAACCGTGTAAATGGAAAGCCCTTAGATTTCTCCACGCGCCATATTTGCTGTGAGAGGAATATATTATGCACCAACGTAGCGCAATGTCTTATAATATATGCGTAACATCTTACAACGTAGCGCATTGTGTTGTAAGATAGCCTAACATCTTACAACGTAGCGCAATGTCTTGTAAGATAGTGTAACATCTTACAACGTAGCGCAATGTGTTGTAAGATAGCCTAACATCTTACAACGTAGCGCAATGTGTTGTAAGATAGCGCAACATCTTACAACGTAGCGCAATGTGTTATAATATAGCGTAACATCTTACAACGTAGCGCAATGTGTTGTAAGATAGCGCAACATCTTACAACGTAGCGCAATGTGTTATAAGATAGTGTAACATCTTACAACGTAGCGCAATGTGTTATAAGATAGCGCAATGTGTTATAAGATAGCGCAACATCTTACAACGTTAGCGTAATGTGTTGTAAGATAGCGCAACATCTTACAACGTAGCGCAATGTGTTGTAAGATAGCGTAACATCTTACAACGTAGCGCAATGTCTTACAAGATAGCGTAACATCTTACAACGTAGCGCAATGTGTTATAAGATAGCGCAACATCTTACAACGTAGCGCAATGTGTTACAAGACAGTGTAACATCTTACAACGTAGCGCAATGTGTGATAGCATAATATCTCACAACGTAGCGCAACGTGTTATAAGAGTGTCCAATGTATTTTGTTTACTTATAATATTAGGCTGCTGGCTCTTTTAATGAATACTATCGAAATGCTCTCAGATTCCTAGGCTGTATTGATGTCACTGACTTACCAGGTACGGATCAGTAGCAGGATTTCTTGTATAAACTTCAGTCCCAGGAATAATGTTGTTTTGGTGTACATCTATGGGAAATAGTCTAGTGTTAGACAGAGTAAAATAGTCTGGTGTTAGACACAGTAAAATAGTCTGGTGTTAGTCAGAGTAAAATAGTCTGGTGTTAGACACAGTAAAATAGTCTAGTGTTAGACACAGTAAAATAGTCTGGTGTTAGTCAGAGTAAAATAGTCTGGTGTTAGACAGAGTAAAATAGTCTGGTGTTAGACAGAGTAAAATAGTCTGGTGTTAGACAGAGTAAAATAGTCTGGTGTTAGACAGAGTAAAATAGTCTGGTGTTAGACAGAGCAAAATAGTCTGGTGTTAGACAGAGTAAAATAGTCTGGTGTTAGACAGAGTAAAATAGTCTGGTGTTAGACACAGTAAAATAGTCTGGTGTTAGACACAGTAAAATAGTCTAGTGTTAGAGTAAATGTTTAGACAAACTAATAAATGTATGTTTCTTGTGATGTGCAGCCAAGGAGCAGCAAGAAAGAGCGTTTCATTTGGCTCTTGCAGCAATCTTGGGGAGTGACATCTATAATTTTGGTGAACTGGTATGTAGCAACTGCATGTTGTCTGTGCTGCCAGAGAGTAATTTTCTCTAGCTCAATTTAGTTGCCAGGGGAATGTGTCTAGGATTGAAAGGGTTGAAAAGAAACCAGGGGGGTTTAATAGTCTATTTGTTGTTTCATTTTGTAGCTAGCTCATCCTATTTTGGAATCAATAAAACGTTCCGAACACCAATGGGTTGTTGATTTGTTATATGCGTTTAATAGTGGTGAGTTGTGTTTCTATTGGGTTGGGGTCGTAAAGATAGCCAAGACTCTTGGGAATGACATAGTGCAACTTCGCTCCACTTCATTTCACTTCAACTCTACTTTATTTCACTTCACACTTCATTTCACTTTACTTCACGTCGGTACACCTCACATTACTTCAGTTCGCTTCACCTCGCGTTATCTCATTTCATTTAACTTTACGTCACCTCACTTTCCTCCATCCCACTTCAATTTACTCCACTCCACTCTTCGCTCCACTCCACTCTCTACCTCACTTTCATCCAATCCACTTCACTTCACTTCACCACACTTCACTTGTCACTTCGCTTCACATCAACCTACCTCACCTCCTTTCGCTTGGCTTCACTTCACTTCACTTTACTTTTTACTTCACCTTACTTTACTCCACTTCACTTTACTTCACTCCACTCTTCGCTCCATTTCACTCTCTACTTTACTTTACTCCACTTCACTTTACTCCACTCTTCGCTCCATTTCACTCTCTACTTTACTTTACTCCACTTCACTTTACTTCACCGTTCACTTCACTTCACCTCACCTCACCTCACTCCACTTCACTCCACTTCACTTTACTCCACTTCACTTTACTTCAGTCCACTTCACTTTACTTCACTTTACTTCACTTTACTTCACTTTACTCCATTCCATTCCACTTCACTTTACTCCACTTCACTTTACCCCACTTCACTTCACTCTACTCCACTTCACCTCACTTCACTTCACCTCACTTTACTTCACTTCACTTTACTCCACTTCACTTTACTTCACTTCACTTCACTTCACTTCACCTCACCTCACTTCACTTCACTTCACTTCACCTCACCTCACCTCACTTCACTTCACTTCACTTCACTTCACTTCACTTCACTTCACTTCACTTTACTTTACTTTACTTCACTTTACTTACTTTACTTCACCTCACTCCACATCACATCACGTCCCTTCGCTTCGTCTCACTTTACCTCAATTCACTTCACTCCAATCCACTCACTTTACTTTACTCCACTTCACTTCACCCCATGTCATTTCAATAAAGTGCTTATTCCTTCATTTTGTTTTCAGGTGATATCACCAAGTTTGAATCAACAAAGCTAACATGGACAAAACAGGTATGGCATTCATAAGTAATCTGCATATGGCATTGAAAGATATTAGCGTGTCCGTGAATGTCGAGGGAGTGTGAAAATGTCGATGTTTGTTGACCGTTGGTAGCGAGTGACGTTAGGGATTTTGATTGGTCCTTGGGATAATCCGTTTCAAATCGTTACGTTATTGGCTGAATAGTGAGCATGAGTTGGTCTGAAGTGACCGGAAGTAGAATTAATAAAACCAAAATAACAAAGATGTCGGCCAACAAGACTCCAGTCCAGTGAAGACGTTGCCGCGATCGATATCTTCGCCGTATGTGTGTAGATGCTGTAATTCGAGCTTCGCCAGCAACCCCATTGACGTGCTTGGGGAAAAGTCAAACAAGGAGAACATACTATCCAGATTCCACTCAGATATTTACGCATGCGTACCTCAACCGGAATAACAAGAATCCTGTGATTTGAAACGGATTATCCCAGAGTCTCTCGTTTCCCGGTGTGGGCTCGAGAGCCTCTGATCCTTGGTAAAAAGGATCACAGGCTCTGAGTACGAGATTGGCCTGGTCGTGAACCCCCTTCTTTCTCCTACCAATAAACTCTACTTTTATACCGCTCTATACAGTATGTGTTTTGAATTCTTACATATTGTCTCGCACAAGTATGAATGCTGCGTCTTTTTGCTTTAGCCTGACCTAGCCAGTCATGAGGTTTTATTACGACAAAAGATAACTCTACTTTGCTTGATGGAGGTTAGTTGATTTGTTTATCCGTTTATCTTTAAAGTGCCTATGAAACGACATTTCACCATTTTATTGCCAATACCCTTTAAAGGGTATTAGCAATAAAAATTAAGCTTGTCTCATTTGAAAGAACTCGTCATATGGTATAAGAAGACCTTTTACAATTTTTCTCTAATTTTTCTTGTGTTTTGAAATATTTCGACCAAAGACAGCGTGCTGTCCGCCATCTTGTTGTAATATTGGGTCTAATTAACTAGGAAATTGGTGACGTCACAAGCAGGGTTAACCTGATGAAACTACTCCGTGGATGACCACGGAAGGCTTTTTAAATGTTGTGGGTCAATTTAAAATGGAAATAGCGCAACAAAATGGAGTTTCTAGCTCATGCTCATAATGTCATAAGGTTGGCAAGATAAAAATTTCACTTTACCCTGCTTATGATGTCACATGCATATCGAAAATAATTCCAAGATGGCGGACAGCACGCTGTCTTTGGTCGAAATATTTCCAAAACCAAAACAGATACGGAAAAATTGTAAAAGGTCTTCTTATACCATTTGACGAGTTCTTTCAAATGAGACAAACTTAATTTTTATTGCCAATACCCTTTAAGTAAAATTTCGTATAGGTACTTTAATCTTATATGCTATCCGTTCTTTTCATAGATGTCGTTTAACCGACCACCCAACGATCGATCACTGTCATTCAAAGAGATAGCTACAGAAGCCAAGATACCACTACATGAAGTTAGATTACCCTCAGTTTTACTATATTGCTTATTCCCTTTTTGATCTGATTACACTTTGCCTTTTATCTTTTCCTTGTTTGTATATTTGTTACTGTTGTCCCTCTCTCGCCCCCTCTCTCGATCGTCTCTCCTACTTTTAGTATGACTGGGCATTTCTTTGTACTTTCTAACAGGTCGAACTATTAGTAATGAAAGCCCTTTCTATAGGCTTAGTGAAAGGTAAGAAAGGCTCTTCCGTTCTCTTCTCCTCTCCTCTCCTCTCCTCTCTTCTCTTCTCCTCTCTTCTTCTCTTCTGTTCTCTTCTGTTCTGTTCTCTTCTGTTCTCTTCTTTTCTGTTCTGTTCTCCTCTCCTCTCCTCTTCACTTCTCTTCCCTTCCCTTCCCTTCTCTCCTCTCCTCTTCTCTTCTCTTTGCAGGTTCAATAGATGAGGTGAATCAAGTAGTTCAAATTTCTTGGGTACAGCCACGGGTCCTGGACCGTAAACAGGTAACGGAAATCGATTTTATTAAAATTGCTTTCATAACGAGTAGAGTAAAGTAGAGTAGAGTAGAGTAGAGTGGAGTGGAGTGGAATGGAGTGGAGTGGAGTGGAGTGGTAGAGTAGAGTAGAGTAGAGTAGAGTAGAGTAGAGTAGAGTAGAGTAGAGTAGAGTAGAGTAGAGTAGAGTAGAGTAGAGTGGAGTGGAGTGGAGTAGAGTGGAGTAGAATGAACAGGAGTGGTAGAGTAGAGTAGAGTAGAGTAGAGTAGAGTAGAGTAGAGTAGAGTAGAGTAGAGTAGAGTAGGGTGGAGTAGAGTGGAGTGGAGTGGAGTGGAGTGGAGTGGAGTAGAGTAGAATGGAGTGGTAGAGTAGAGTAGAGTAGAGTGGAGTGGAGTAAAATGGAGTGGAGTCGAGTAGAGTGGAGTGGAGTAGAATGGAGTGGAGTGGTAGAGTGGAGTGGAGTAGAGTAGAATGGAGTGGTAGAGTAGGGTAGGGTAGGGTAGAGTGGGGTGGGGTGGAGTGGAGTGAAGTAGAGTAGAATAGAGTACATGTAGATTGGAGCGAGAGTAGAGTACGATACAGTACAGTGTACTCTAATACAGTAAAACACAGTACGTTTCATTTTTCTGTTTACCATTTCTTAGATTTCTAACATGAAAGATCGTCTTTCTGAATGGTGTGATAAAACCAAGAATACAACATACATGGTTGAAGATCAAGTCCCGGAACTCTTAGTTTGAGCATTGCATGCTAGCTTTGTACATTCAATTCTCGTTTACAAGACGTACTCTTCGCTTATATCTTTCAATCATTTCTGAAAGACCTAATGTAAATGTCTGAATTAGCGGCCCCTCCGAATTAACGCCCTTCGAATTTTTGCCCCCCGGAATTTTCGCCCTCTCCCAATTGAGGACTTCTCCAAACTACGCCCCTACCGAACTACCGCCCCCTCCGAACTACCGCTCCCTTAGAATAAGCGCTCTCACTGATTTAGCGCTTTCCTTATTGATGCGAATTAATTCGAACTAATTCGAACATTTACCGTATTTTAAACAAGCTGTTATTCCGAGACTTTTCGTACTGTACTTTTGTGATGGACTAAGATTATAATAAACTAAAGACACCAACCTGATTGGTAATGCTCTGACAATGAGGTGTGTTCACTGACCTATGTATAACTGGACTGCGGGCTCATCGAGCAAACGCCCCCCCCCCTGCCGAACTCAGCCAAAAAAAACCAGAAGAAAACGAACCAAAAATATTATAGAAGCTTTATTAACCTGATTTGATAGTTTTTCGGTCTATACCACTGACATATATAACTGGACTGCGGATCCCGTCCAAAAAGTGACTGAACAAAGATGGAGCCTTTTCTCTCATGGTAGCCACCGCTGACCATATTTACCTGACTGTGGGCTTAGCCGCGCCCGCAGGCCGATCAATTCAGGTATAAATTCACTTATGAGAAAAAGGTCAGCGGTTACTACTATAGGAATACTATAAACCGCCATCTTTTGATTGGTCACCATTGTCAGTCATTGATATAGAGGACCCACGGAGTGATCAATTCCGCTCTATTATCTCATCTAGGTTACTCACTCTAATTTACATAATTTCTGTTTCATCACCTAGATAGTTGAGTGAAAATACCGTACACGGCTATCACTGGTAGTTGAGAGAATGCATTTAAAAGGTATTGGCAATAAAAAATAAGTTTATCTCATTTGAAAGAACTCGTCAAATGGTATAAGAAGACCTTTTACAATTTTTCCGTATCTGTTTTGGTTTTGGAAATATTTCGACCAAACTCAGCGTGCTGTCCGCCATCTTGGAATTATTTTCGATATGCAAAATTATGCATGTGACGACATAAGCAGGGTAAAGTGAAATTTTTATCTTGCCATCCTTATGACATTATGAGCTAGAAATTCGATTTTTTGTTGCGCTATTTCCATTTTAAATTGACCCACAACATTTAAAAAGCCTTCCGTAGAAATTTGGGCACCCACGGGGTAGTTTCATCAGGTTTACCCTGCTTTTGACGTCACCAATTTCCTAGTTAATTAGACCCAATATTACAACAAGATGGCGGACAGCACGCTGTCTTTCGTCGAAATATTTCAAAACACAAGAAAGATACAGAAAAATTACAAAAGGTCTTCTTATACCATTTGGCGAGTTCTTTCAAATGAGACAAACTTAATTTTTATTGCCAATACCCTTTAAAGTGATTTTTTTGAGCAATCGAACGACTAAAATTTTAGTTCATTTCTAGTTTATACTCCATTAGAATACCGTACACAGCCCACTGGTTGTAATTAAGAAAATGCATTGAGTAATATTTTCAGTGTGCTAAATGTTTTAAAGTGTTTATGAAACGAAAATTAAGTTTGTCTTATTTAAAAGTACTTTTGAAACGACAAAGTAACATCTTTTGCAGTTTTTTGTTTCCTTGCTTTGTTTTTAAGATATCACAGTTTGTTTTATAAGCGAAACTAACCAGTGACATCACAACGTGCATAATGACTTACCGGGAAAGGTTATATATCTTTTCTATTATCAGACGGAATCACTTCGAAGCGATTATGTGTGTGTTTTTCCCTTACAACAAAAAATATACATTTTCAACTGATTCCGTTTAATAATAGCAAAGATATATAACCTTTCCCAGTAAGTCATTATGCACGTTGGGATGTTACATATCAAACAAACTGAAATATCTCAACAACGAAGCAAGGAAACGAAAAACTGCAAAATATGTTACTCTGTCATTTCAAAAGTACTTTCAAATACGACAAACTTAATTTTCGTTTCATATAAGCACTTTAACAACATGTTGAAAATACAAAAAAAATAATTCCCTTCAAATTCTCTCGTCGCGTGTCGCCTGAAGGTCACCGCTACACTTACATGTGTCAAAACAAAAGGAAATTTCCCCATTTGATTAATTAATTAAGCACAATAAACCATTGTTGAGAAGGCGACACGCGCCTGCCTGTGCCTAAAACAAAGAAGCTTTTATCTGATAATTGTCAGCTTGTTGTATGACAAATAATCTTTCATGACAGCTGTCTTTGTTTGATTTTACTAATAGTTTTGATTGGAAAACAAAAGAGCGAAAATTACACGACAATAGTGACTCGTGTCTTGACACGCTTTGCAATTTGTCGATAGGCAAGATATTCGTAAACTATACTTGAGGAACTAAGGGGCCCTGTTCACATGAAGCGGATTGAGTGTTCAAGTCAAATCTCCCATGTTGTTTCTCCTTGTTGTGTTTACACGAAGAAGATTGGAAGTTTTCGATCTGATCGGCGAAAGTCAATCCACGCAGTGGAGTGGTTGACTTTGAGATTCAAGCAAGGATCGACTTGAATGTCTCCAATCTGATTCATATAGTGAAATAAAAGTAGCGTGCTGCGTAGGCAGTGTAGAAACAACAATCGAAATATAGTAAGGTTAGATACACTGCCGAAACAGAGAACGTAGGAATCTAACGTTTCGAGCGAAGGCCCACATCTCTTTCTGATGAAGGACCTTCGCTCAAAACGTTAGACTCCTACATTCTCTGTTTCAGCAATATATCTAACCTTACTACATTACATACTTGTTATCAAAATCAGATAGAAAATTTTCATATACCTGTAATTGGAAAATATCAATATTAAAATAAGTTTAATAAACGTAGCGTGCTGCGTAGGCAGTGTAGAAACAACAATCGAAATAAAGTAAGGTCAGATATACTGCCGAAACAGAGAACGTAGGAATCTAACGTTTCGAGCGAAGGCCCTTCACGTTTTCTCTCTGACGAAGGGCCTTCGCTCGAAACGTTAGATTCCTATACGTTCTCTGTTTCGGCAGTATATCTAACCTTATATATTTCGATTGTTGATTCATGTAAACACAGTTTGACTTGAAAATGACTTGACACGCATGAGTAAAGTTTGTGCGTGTCGTGCTAAATGGCAGACATTGAGGGAAGCACAGAAAATAGTGTTCCAAAACCGAAAACAATGTTCCAAGCAGATCGGATTCTCCATGTAAACATGTGCCCGGATTGACTTCACTCGCGTTTTTCGATCCGATTGGACTGTCAATCATGTAAACACGGCCTAGGCCGAAAGCGAATTATTTGTACGATAGTATAAAAAAACCACATTTAACTGAATATTTAACTGACAAAATACGACTTGTAGCCCAACAAGTACTTGTGACATACGTATACGGTTTGACTAGTTCCCAGGTATAATTAAATATATATATATATATATATATATATATATATATATATATATATATATAAACAACTTATGAAAAGCTCTGTTTGAAACGTCAGTATTTCGTTATCAAAACTATTCTCGGCAGTTTACCATCTTTTCACTCTGTTCTACCCAAAACACTGCCTACACAACACTCTAGTTTTTACTCTGATGAAGGACTCTGCTTGAAACGTCAGTATTTCGTTATTAAAACTATTCTCAGCAGTTTACCACCTTTTCACTCTGCTCTATCGAAAACACTGCCTACACAACACTCTACTTTTTACTCTGATGAAGGACTCTGCTTGAAACGTCAGTATTTCGTTATTAAAACTATTCTCGGCAGTTTACTACCTTTTCACTCTGCTCTATCTAAAACACTGCCTACACAGCACTCTAGTTTTTACTCTGATGAAGGACTCTGCTTGAAACGTCAGTATTTCGTTATTAAAACTATTCTCGGCAGTTTACCATCTTTTCACTCTGCTCTATCTAAAACACTGCCTACACAGCACTCTACTTTTCTATATCAATATAAACAACCTCGGTTTACCAACTGGGTTCTAGTGGCTCAATGGTTAGAGCGTCTGGCTATAGTATTCGGAAGGTTGTCTCGTCTGGATCCGAGGTTCAGAGTTTTTCTGAGTTTAACAACTAAGACGGTTTCTAGAGCAAAAACAACTGAAACTTAAACGATGCTGCAAACAACTAAAGTTTAACTCCTTCACGAGTCATGACCGAGGATTCCCCATTGACTTAACTTTTTGTTCGCCTTTATGCATTTTTGTGTACGGTCACTGAACACATCGTATTTTAGTATAATGAACGAATTGTCCAATAGCAATGTTTCAGTTCAATCACTCAACCGTGTTATTTAAATATTAATAAACCTAAAACAAAGGATGTGCACGGTGTAAGGTACGGTTCAACATAAAATCACAGCTCATTATAGGCGCTTTGAAGTTTGTCGAGTTTCCAGACCATATCTCGATTGACTATGGTTACACAGTGCGATTTTTTTGCAACCTGCAACAATCAGGCTATTTGTTGCAAGTTACAAGAAAAATCGCATTGTGTAGCAGTAGCTTTAATTGCTTATAAGGATGGTTTAAAAATTCCTTAACTCCTTGCCGTTAATAATAATAATAATATTTAATATCTATACAGGAAAGCCTAATAATCAGTTATGTTTACAACTGTTATCAACAAGGGTCTTGTGTTCGTTTTCGCACCATCCAAGCAGACTTTAGTATTTTACTCTGTCTAACGCCAGACGATTTTACTCATAATGGTCTTTATTAATGAGAATACATCAAACGTGTATCTTTACAATCAAATTTCTCCTGGGAAGAACCCCGTTCTCGAGCTTGAGACAGACTCATGTGAGTAGAGTTTAGTTGGTCTCTCCTGTGCTCCGGTTTTCCTCCCTCCGTAAAATCAACACCTAGGGCTTAGCTGGGATCCGTGGTTTGAACTGTGTCGTATGGCGGCTGCTTAAAGCGCCTTTGATATGCCTCGCCACGGCCACGTTGAAAAATCCTCGGACGGTCACCCAGAGTTGGAAAAAAGCTGCGGGTATGCGGGTACCACCCGGAGGAAGGTTTACTTTAGTGAGGAAGGTTTAAAGTGAAAACACGTGAAACAACACATTCGGTAATCTGAGAAAGTTACAATTGATCAAGCAAGGTGTCGAGAAGAAATACGATTTGCAGCAAAACATTGGCTAACCAACAATTATGCAGCACTGGCAGTGGCAGCAGTTACATGTGTGAGACATGTACGCTGATGTCTGCTGTGATGTCTGTATCTTCGCAGCAGTCGAGGGTGGTTGGCAGGCTATCAGTCAGCAGTCAGTTATTAGTAGCTATTGTAGTATGCCAAAGCTTACCTAGGAAAACCTAGAAAACCAAGGTACTGTAAAAGTCACGCAGTATTTATGAACGTTAATTGCAAAACACAAAATTCTCGCTATATATTTTGAGGAAGGTTATCTAAACTTAAAAACCCGTCCGGAGGAAGGTTGAATACTTTTTCCAACTCTGCGGTCACCCATCCAAGTACTAACCCCGTCTAACCGGGCTTAACTATTGGTGAGACCAATATCTGAGTTTCCAGACGATATCTCGATTGACTATGGTGTAACACCCATACAACCCGTGCAACTTGCGATTTTGTTATTTTTCCCGTGTTGCAAGTTGCCAGAAAAGTTGGATGGGTTCTACTTTTTGTTGCAACTTGCAACAAAGTTCGCAAGTTGCTGAACGTGTAATACCCTCTTTGCAACTTGGGAGTTGTTTTTTTTCATGTGTAAATTTGTTGCAAGTTGCAAGAAAAATCGCATCGTGTAGCAGCACCTTAAAGGCACAATGAAAACTCAAAAATTTCTGTATATTATTAAATTACATTTATGTTAAGGAACGTTCACGTACATTTGAAGTATGTTTCCAAACGTTCGTTTAGCTCGATAGGAAAAAACTATAAAAAAGGCAGGGTTATTTTTCTCTAAAACGTTTTGCAATGTAGATTTGCGCTTCATTCTAGTTCTAATACACAGACCTATAGTGTTAAGGCCTGGCCAAACGCCTTCAACATTTCATGCAACATCGTTCAACATTGTTGAACGCATGTTGAACGAAAATTTGAACATGTTCAAATTTCGTTCAACATCATTCAACACCATTCAACAACGTTCAACATCATTCAAAAGGGTGGCCAAACGCTTTCAACATGTTGAATCACGGTTGAATTCAACAATGTTGAACGATGTTGAATGAAATGTTGAAAGCGTTTGGCCAGGCCTTTAGTACTCTTGCCGAATATTGAAAAGTATTAGACGGTCAACATTTTGCAAAGAATTCTTTGTTCTGTAGTAAGCTCAGAAATTTTACTGATTTGCATTAAATTTTCATATTACACTAAGCAAGTAAACGTTTGTATAAACATAACTAAATGTTTGTAAACATCAGTAAATGTACGTAAACGTTTGTAAACATAAGTAAATGTACGTAAACGTTTGTAAACATAAGTAAATGTACGTAAGCGTTTGTAAACATAAGTAAATGTACGTAAACGTTTGTAAACAGAAGAAACAGAAGTAAATGTACATAGATGTTTGTAAACATCAGTAAATGTACGTAAACGTTTGTAAACATAAGTAAATGTACGTAAACGTTTGTAAACATAAGTAAATGTACGTAAATGTTTGTAAACATAAGTAAATGTACGTCAACGTTTGTAAACATAAGTAAATGTACGTAAACGTTTGTAAACAGAAGAAACAGAAGTAAATGTACATAGATGTTTGTAAACATAAGTAAATGTACGTAAGCGTTTGTAAACGTAAGTAAATGTACGTAAGCGTTTGTAAACATAAGTAAATGTACGTAAGCGTTTGTAAACATAAGTAAATGGACGTAAACGTTTGTAAACAGAAGAAACAGAAGTAAATGTACATAGATGTTTGTAAACATAAGTAAATGTATACGTAAACATCAGTAAATGTTCGTTGAATGTTGTAATCCAACCTTTACATTGAAAAAAATACGGAATAATGGAAACTCTTTAATTTTGAACAGTATTAAAATGGAATTTCGAACGCAAGTCATAAATTGGGTCGCTTTTTTCAAGGAAATAAGCATAATCTACGTTAATTTTTAGAATATTTCAATCCCATAAGGCAAAAATACTGTACTACTGAACTGTCCGAATGCTTTCATGATAAAACAAATCGACAAAGATGATTTAAAACTGTCCAGATGTCGTTGTGCATATATCAGAGGCGCAAAACTATTCCGTGTAACGGTCACGGTCATATACATTTTATGTAAACGTCAATATATTTTTCTAAACTCTATAAATTAGGAAGCCAAGCCATCGGAGTTAGATCTATAATTCATATTTTTGTGGGAGAAAAGCCAGGCTGTGTGTGTATAATTTGATAATTTTTATTATTCCATCACTTCGATTTTTATAATTTATCTTTGGATTTTCTCGCTGTCATCTGCCACCAAGCTCACGCTTGTCTTGCCGTATTGTCCTTATTAATTAAAACCGACTGTGTCAATTAGTGTTCACCGGCTCGTAAAAAAAACAAGCACTTAAGTTTGTCGAAAGCTTCAGCCTTGATGCGGCACACACACACACGTACAGAACTTACAATGAATAGAATTAAAAACTTTCTCGCAAAGCCCTTGACAGACCACTCGTCTCCGCCTCAGGGTAGCATTGAGTCGGCATTTCCATGATAAAAAGAACTTATTGAAAGTAAACTCCTTTACGATTCCACAATGCCCTACCGCATTCATCTCCTACTCCACGCATCTGTTACTATTCAATCTCAAATAATTTGCGGTATACTCCATCTACAAACAACGACTCAGTTCTCGTTTCTTGTGAGAGTACATAGCCGTTGCTATACTCGTCATATTTACAGCAACACGACTTATTGTATATCAATGGGCTTGTGTTCATGTATAAAAAAATCAGCTTCGTATCAATATCTCGAATCAAATCCTTTGTTGGGACAGACCAGTCGTCATTTTCGAGTTTGGTTTACTTTGAAGCTGCGGACTGCGGTCCCATTCAAAGTTTTAATTGTGCCCTTGGAAGTATCCTAGACGGAGCGAAAAATGCTTCTTCGAATTCTTTATAATCGGGCGCATCTGTTTTGTGCTAAAATGAAAAAAGGCGGGAAATTGTAAATTATTTATTCTGTACTAGTTTCCCCCTACACACATTGGGAATTGTTTTTATAGCTTTAATAAATTCCTTTAAGGTCTTTTTTAGTGTATCCAATTAACCCAAAGTTATCGAAATTTCGAGTTTTGGTCAATTCTAGGGCCGGACAGTGGATTTGAAAAACTCACGGCCAAATAACTGACCACTTTATACTATAGAAGTGCCATGGAAAATGCACGGCTGGCTCTTTAATTACATAACACAATTCTCTCTCGAATCTGACAGCTGTATGACTAATATCTGTGAAACCTATTCACAAAAGAAAAAGAATTGAATTTCTCACGGGCTAAAAGCGATTCCCGAATAACAATATTCCCTATATACAGACTGGTTTCACAAATATATACACGTCTTAGCGAAGCGAAAAAGAAACAGAAGATAGCGAAGGAGAAATGTGCGGCGACCGGTTGACATTTCATTAAGTGTTCTCCGTTTGAAAGAGTTAGTTCCAATGTAAACTATGTATTCATTAAAAATACTTATTATCTTTAAGCTGTCATGCACCGTATGGAGTTCAGTTACGACTAGAAATACAGTTTTAAAACCGGCGCAAAGTTTCGACGTCGCTGCCATGTTTACTGCGTGAAATAATCAACGAAAACTCGTCCCAAAGACCCGCGAATACGACTTTATTAAAACGAATAACGGCTAAAACTTGAAACTCAAAATCATTAATGAATAGTATAATTATATACGAAAACGCTGTAACCACAGAATATATTTATTTTTGTCAACCAACTCGTTTTTTTTTTGTATATCGTAGATTTACGGACGACTGGAGTTGAAAATTATCGCGAGGAAAAGGACTTATTTCCGAAAACTAGACAATTCGTTGCGTTTACATTTAAAAATAAAAAAATATATATACTTGTAGCAGAAGATGGCGAGGTAATAAAAGTTCATTTATTATTTATCAACTTCTTTAAACACATTGCGAATAATTCTATATAGTCGAAATATTTTTTATTTCCGAATTCAAAATAAAAGACCGAATTGTGCTAGAATTTAAAGAGTGGTTTTTCGAAAATAAGTTTCTTCGAACGTAGAATCTTAGATTAAATGTTACGTTTTGACAATGCTTCGTTATTTTAATAACCCCTTGTTATAGAATTTCGAGCTTTACAAGCGCTTCGACGAATCGTTAAACTAAATTCCTAATGAATTCGTTTTTCGAGTTTTAGTTGGTGTAAAATTTAACGTATATAAAAAAACACGGCTTAGTATATTTGGGAAGATTTAAATTATCTACTATGAATTGACATTGTTGTTTTCTTTAGATAAAGTCAACCACCCGTTATAGTCAATTCCTCAAACGAAACAACCCTCATTTTCGGCTTTCTACATTCCGTGTATAAAACTGGGGGTGATACTCGAACTATATAGACTTACCAAATCGAGACTAGGAAACCACGTTGAGCCGTTAACGGTCGCGCCTTGTAAGACATCCAATTTAGTAACATCGGCTAACTGGATGCTTGGATTCTTGCTGGCTTGATTTAGTAGTTGTTGCAGGTGTCTGATGTAGTCGATCGCACTTCGTAGCGTTTTCACTTTGCTTAGTTTCTTATTCTTTGGGTCGGTCGGGACGTGTTTACGAAGTCTTAAAAACCCATCGTTTACAAGTTTCACCCTCCTTCTTTCTCTGGCGTTCCTTCGCGCCACAACTTCGGGCTCCTTCTGTTTCACTGTCGTCCGAGCCGACGTAGAACGCCTTCGACGGGTCGGAAGAAGTACCGGTGGGTTCGTAATAACGTCCTTCTTTTTGACCTCCATTACTTTCTCCAACGAAGCTTTGCTGACGAAATCCGACTGCGTTAAAGCGTCCGATTCGTCTTTCTTTGTTTCAACGTTTTCCGGCATGTTTGTCTGTTGATTTGCCCGCGTATAATAGTTCTAGACTCGCAGATGAAAACACCCTTATTTGAGATCTAATTATATACCGACTTAAAACCAATGACGTAGGACCCACTATTGTTTAAACTGCTCCGCCATTGGACAAAAACATTTCTCTCAATTTCGTCGCGACTGATATAACTTACATTGCGGCTACTTTATAATAAACTTTATAATAAACTTTGTTTGTTTCGTCGATTTGACTTGAATCGATCTCAAACCGATGTAGTTTGTTTTGAAAAAGCGTCCACACTCGTCTATAGATCGATCTTGGACCCGTTTAGATTAATATTAATTCGTATTCGAACTTTTCAATGTGTGTACATCGCTTTTTATCGATCTCGTATATATACTGAGCTGAATATAGTTTAAATTTCTAAATATTCCGGACAGAATTTGAACTTCATTCAGCGAATCACTGTGACACTGTCACACGTAGAACTTAGCCGAAATTTCAATTTGTTATTTTCTGATTAAACTTTTCTTTACGCGGTTAATCATGCAATAGTTGGTCGAAACCTTGTTGGCTAAATTATTAGCATGCGTCAAACAAAGCCTTCGACAAAGACAAAGACATGGGTTCGTTGGATTCCAACCGGTAAAGATTATTATCGCTGCACCATTCTAATCATACGCGAGTCCCCATCAATGGTAACCCGTCGAGTTCTTTCGTCATTTATAGAGTGAGTTCCATTGTTCGTTTAATAATCTTGCCTTAAAATCTTTGACCCTTGGTGCTTACAACTAGAGAAACAAAAGTGTCTTGATTGCTTGCTCTTAAAAAACATACGAAACAGTTATTTATAGATCACTTTCATAATAGCCAACTCTTTAAATATTCTTTTATGTGCATCTAAATGAGCCTCTTTCTGGCCTCGTTATGAAGCAGAGATTCTTTTGAATTACAGACACACAAACGAGGCTAGAAAGGCTTATTAAGATGCACATAAAAGAATATTCAAATTAGTCGCTATTATGAAAGTGGTCTATAAAGAACTCTATTTTCCCAGTCGGTGCGTTAACAGTTTTCACTCTTCAAATTTGCGTGTGGTATTTCAAGACTAGGAAGACCAGTTTAAATATAACTGACAGGATTATCCAGAGAGAAACGTGACGAAGGGCCTTCCTTACAAACGTTAGACGTTCGGCAGTATATCCAACTTTATACCCTATTTCGGCTTGTATATTCAGCTCTGGGGACGCCCTCGAGAGAAAAATGTTATAAACTATCTTTCTTAAAGCAATCTGTCTAACGCTTTCGAGTCCAAGTTTGTCTTTAGTATACTTTATTCTAGCTAACACCATACTATTTTATTCCTCACTGGGGAAGCCATCGGATAGGAATAAGTTATAAATTATCTGTAACTGATAATTATTTCTTTAAGTTTTTCAGCCGAATTTGTCTTTAATCAGTAGTATTTTTATTCTGGCCTGGCTTAACACTAGACTATTTTATTTATCTCTGGGGAAGCCCTCGGACAGGAATTCTAGTTTAAACGACAAAAGACTGACAAACTTCCAATGCACCCACGAAAGAGTACATACATACAAAAATAAATTTCTACGTCAAAACTTAAATTAATAGACGTCGACTCATCATTTTTTTTTCCTTCCGAAGAAAAAAGCCCGCCAGAAAGTGCTAGAAAATTAAGCTACAAACAAACAAACTAACTTTTCCCAAAGTTCTAAAGAAATATTCTTTTTATATGCTCTTCCTTAATCTTTAAAAACATCGGCATGTGTTCGATTTTTATTTTCTGACTGGGGAATTAAATTCAGTGATGGTCTCATTTTAATTTATTGAAGTTGTTTCTACTGTCGTTCAGTCTAACATGTATTTTAAACACAAACTGTGGAGCGCGGATGTTAAATCTTTTTTGGAAAAGGGAAGATTTTAAATTCGTGTTGCCAATTTTGCTTAAAACATTTAAATACAGTTAGGCAAACAGTATTCACGCAAGTCGGACAAATTACGTTTCCATGGTAGCAAAAAGAATGTAACAAAAGAGAAAAGAATTTGAAAGAGAGAGAGAGAAATCGTTATATTGCATTCTTTTTAAAAAAAACACATTACATTTTAATAAAGCTTTGTCACCGAACACTTCAACGAAATAGATATAAGTGGATAGTTGTAGAATCAACGGAAAATATAGTTCGACAAAGCGGAAATTAATTTCGTTTGACCAACAAACTGTTTCGCTAAGTTACGGAAACCAGTACTTAAAACACAATTCAACTAATATATTGTAAAGAGAAGAGATATTTATGCTAGGTTGGATGGGGGAAGTAAGTGCATGTAAATGTTCTCTGAGCTGTTTTAATAAAATTTCGGAGTCCCATGCAAGCGGCACACGAAATTGAGCTAATGAGACTCACATGATTTGAACTTATGTTGAATATGTGTACAACCCATGCACAATCTTCTGATGACCAGTGAGACGCTCTAACTATTGAGCTATTGAGACTCAGATGATTTGAACGTAGGTTGAATATGTGTATACAACGAACAATCTGATCGCCAGTGAGACGCTCTAACCATTGAGCTACTGAGTCTAAGATGATTTGAACGTAGTTTGAATATGTGTACAAAAAACAACCTTCTGATCGCCAGTGAGACGCTCTAACCATTGAGCTACTGAGACTAAGATGATTTGAACGTAGTTTGAATATGTGTACAAACCACGACCTGCATGATCACCAGTGAGACGCTCTAACCATTGAGCTACTGCGACTCAGATGATTTGAACGTATAGGTTGAATATATGTACAAACCACGACCTTCTGATCGCCAGTGAGACGCTCCAACCATTGAGCTACTGAGACTCAGATGATTTGAACGTAGGTTGAATATGTGTACAACCCACAACCTTCTGATCACCAGTGAGACGCTCCAACCATTGAGCTACTGAGACTCAGATGATTTGAACGTAGCTTGAATATGTGTACAACCCACGACCTTCTGATCACCAGTGAGACGATCTAACTATATTAAACTATACTGGAAGGATTTTTTACTCGAATTTTTTACTCGAAGTAAAATAGCTTGAAAAGCATTTGTATACCCTCAAGTCAAATAGTTATAATTATTTAAAATTTCTTCTAAGCTAAAATCATTGACTTTTAAAAACTTATGGAATTACTCAAAGCCGAAATGTTTTACAAGGGTATACATGAAGACTAACGCATAATATATCTAATCATAGTAATGAGGTAAATTTCCCGACCTACATATATATATACATATATATACATATACATATATATATATAGTAAGGTTAGATATACTGCCGAAACAGAGAACGTAGGAGTCTAACGTTTCGAGCGAAGGCCCTTCGTCAATCGATCGTCAGAGTCTCTGACGATTGACGAAGGGCCTTCGCTCGAAACGTTAGACTCCTACGTTCTCTGTTTCGGCAGTATATCAAACCTTACAATATTTCGAAGCCTTACTATATATTGGACGAAGATCAAACATTTCGTGTAAAAGTGCACGCGTTTTAAAGACAAATGTTTTGACACTTAAGTCGGACGGTTAATTTTTAATATATTCTCCGCACTTCACGCTGGACAAAGCGAAGCTCTTTGGCTTCCTGTTTGTGGAAGAGGAAATTTAGTGAGTGGATATAGGGTGTAATAGATCGAGGAGGTGACAAATTATAATCATGCTCTCCTAATCACTTCGCAAGCAAGCGCAACTGCGATTAATTATTAAACGCAGCTCGACCAATCAAGTCGCTGTATTTCGTCACCCGCAGGGGACCCAGTACGCGATAACATCCACCTGCCGCACATAGCAACCATAACACAATATTAAAAAAAACAAAAACGTTGAAGGACTATGAAGGAGAAGAGACGGATATGAGAATTGAGTGTAAATGTTCTTCGAACTATTGTACTTAGAAAAATTTCCCAAGCGGGACTGGAACCCACAACCTTCTGATCGCCAGTGAGACGCTCTAACCATTGAGCTACTGGGACTCAGATGATTTGAACGTAGGTTGAATATGTGTACAACCCACTGATCGTCAGTGAGACGCTCTAACTATTGAGCTACTGAGAATCAGATGATTTGAACGTAGGTTGAATATGTGTACAACCCACAACCTTCTGATCACCGGTGAGACGCTCTAAGGATGATTTGAACGTTTGTTGAATATGTGTACAACTCACAACCTTCTGATCACCAGTGAGACGCTCTAACTATTGAGCTACTGGGACTCAGATGATTTGAACGTAGGTTGAATATGTGTACAATCCACAACCTTCTGATCGCCGGTGAGACGCTCTAACTATTGAGCTACTGGGACTCAGATGATTTGAACGTAGGTTGAATATGTGTACAATCCACAACCTTCTGATCGCCGGTGAGACGCTCTAACTATTGAGCTACTGGGACTCAGATGATTTGAACGTAGGTTGAATATGTGTACAACCCACAACCTTCTGATCGCCGGTGAGATGCTCTAACTATTGAGCTACTGGGACTCAGATGATTTGAACGTAGGTTGAATATGTGTACAACCCACAGGCCACAACCTTCTGATCACGAGTGAGACGCTCTATAAACCATTGAGCTACTGAGACTCAGATGATTTGAACGTAGCTTAAATGTGTACGGCAACCCAGAACCTACTGATCGCCAGTCAGATGATTTGAACGTAGGTTGAATATGTGTACAACTCACAACCTTCTGATCGCCAGCGAGATGCTCTAACTATTGAGCTACTGAAACTCAGATGATTTGAACGTAGGTCAGTTGAATATGTGTACAACTCACAACCTTCTGATCGCCAGCGAGATGCTCTAACTATTGAGCTACTGAAACTCAGATGATTTGAACGTAGGTTGAATATGTGTACAACCCACAACCTTCTGATCGCCAGTGAGACGCTCTAACCATTGAGCTACTGAGACTCAGATGAAGAGCTAAGGTTGCAAATGTGTACAACCTGTAACCTTCTGATCGCCAGTGAGATGCTCTAACCATTGAGCTACTGAGACTCAGATGAAGAGCTAAGGTTACAAATGTGTACAACCTGCAACCTTCTGATGACCGGTTAGATGCTCTAACCATTGAGCCACTGAGGCTCGGATGGAGAGCTAAGGTTGCAAATTCATAGTCATATGTGCTCCTAAGTGATAGCGTTTGCATACGAGATGTTGTTAAAGTGATAAAATAAGTTGTATACGTACACTTGCGGTTACATTACACCAATTAGATCGCAAATGAACCACATGCACCACATGTATATACGTAATACAATCCCATTTACGTATACTATTGAATACTTAAAATATGTTTGTCGACATCCAAAAGCTTTAGAGTTCTAAAAGGGTTTTGTCGCATAGTTTGAAGTCAAACTCAACTAACAGGTTTCGCCGTTTCACGAGTTAACGTCGTCCTGAAGACGTGGAAATGATCTGAATAACGTTGTATGTAGAACGGGGACGGCGTTAGGATTACTCTTGGGACTAAAAATTATTAATTTTCTCTCTTGTATGAGAAAAAATATATTTGTATTAAGGACGTCGTCCTCGACGTTCGCCGTTGTATTTGTTTGGGCTCTCTATAGCTTTTGGAAAAGTGCAAAAAACCAGCCCACGTGCCTTTGTGTGCACATGATAAATGTGTTTGAAGTGTCTATATATGGATTGTCTGCTAACTGTCACGTTTAAAAATAATTTCTCGTTACTTAATTTTGAAATGCACGCAGCTGAATCGTTTGTTACTATATAAAAGGGCATAGAGTGTTGTATAGAGCGTTTTCATCTGACGTCACGGCGGCCATATTGGTGTACCAAAACAATGAAATGGCGGCCATATTGGTGTACGGTATGGGAATTAGCTCTTTCTTATTCAAATATTTCGTATTGTTTCACCACCCCCATGGGGCCACCGATCACGTGAGTGAAAACGCTCTATAGGCAGTGTTTTAGATAGAGCAAAGTGAAAAGGATGGCGTGTGCTGTTAGGGCGCTGCCTCTCAGCAATAGTTAAGCCCAGTTAGACGGGGTTAGTACTTGGATGGGTGACCGTCTGGGAATAACCCCGTTCTCGGGGTGGGGACTCATGTGAGTAGAGTTTAGTTGGTCTTTCCTGTGCTTCGAGGGTTTTTCGCTGGGTTCTCCGGTTTTCCTCCCTCCGTAAAATCAACACCTAGGGCTTAGCTGGGATCCGTGGTCTGAACTGTGTCGTATGGCGGCTGCCTAAGGCGCCTTTGATATGCCTCGACACGGCCACATTGGGGGGTCCTTGGGGGTGATTTGGTTGTGGGGATACACGTTTGATGTATGGGCGCATGTGAACATATTTGAATGAAACATGCGCGGTATAAGAATTAAATATTATTATTATTATTATTAAAAGGTGGTAAACGATTGAGAATAGTTTTAATAACGAAATACTGACGTTTCAAGCAGAGCCCTTCATCAGAGTAAAAAGTAGAGCGTTGTATAGGCAGTGTTTTAGATAGAGCAAAGTGAAAAGGTGGTAAGGCCACACCAATTTTATTTTGTGTTTTGCGGGCAGAAATCCTCTTTTTTCAGGATCGGAGGAGGGGAAAAAAATTAAAATAAAATTATATTGATGATTCAGGAATGTTCAAATTTATCACAAGAAATCTATATATCACAAGAAAGGATTTATAAAGCAACATAGTACAATGTATTGATATAATAGATTAGCCATTGCCTAACTGATTCAGATCAATAAGACACAAGAGTTAGCAAGACAAATTTTGCAGTGTTTACAGGATCTGTGAATGTACTAACAGAGAACCACGCACAATCTGGTAGGCCTGCCATCACGGCACATCCAAGATATTTACATAAAGAGCGAGCTGCAGCTTGAAAGCACACGTGAGAGCGTCTTGCGGATCGGCCATGTTTTGCGCATGCCCATAATTCCATATTAGAGGACTGGAGCCTAAAGCTTTGCCTAAAGTCTGCCGGGTTCCTGTTCATGAATATTGCTCAAAACACGATCCAAACAATATTATTAAAACCAAAAGTGCAAAACCTCAGCAATTCAGCGTGTTTTGACAAGTCATTTCAGCCATGAAATGAGCTTCGGCAAGAACAAAACCATTGATTTTTATTATTTCGGATTCTTGACTTATTTATTCTTTTATTTAAAAAAAAAAGGATAAATTTTCAATTTTATTTTTATTCTGTTTTCCGGATTTTTAGCGTCGGCGGGCCCGTAAAACACAAAATAAAATTGGTGTGGCCTAACGAACTGTTGAAAATAGTTTTTATAACGAAATACTGATGTTTCCAGAGGAGCCCTTCATGGGACTCAGACTCAACCCACAACTTTCTGATCACCAGTGAGACGCTCTGACCATTGTGCTACTACTGATTTTACAGGTGTAAAAAAAGTAGAGCGCAGTGTAGGCAGTGTTTAAGACAGACCAAAGTGAAAGGTGGTGCAACTTTTTACAGCTTCCGTAGAAGCAAGCCCTCATTTGTGTTAAGTATTCATATTTGGTTCTTATTTTTTAAAGTTGAAAACAAATTTATAAAGGGGTTAGCCTTTACTTTTTGACCAATTTTGGCCATTTTTTGAACTTTTGAAATAGGGTAAAAAAAATGTCAAATTAAGCCTTTTTAGACCTTCTGTGGCAAGGAGAAGGCTGTATTTGGGCTAAATATTCATATTTGAGCATTATTTCAAAAGTTGAAAAAAATGTAAAAAAGTTAGCCTTTGCTTATTTTAGCCATTTTTCAACTTTTGAAATAAAGTCTAAAATGATAATCTAGCTCAAATAAAGCCTTTTTGTAGCTTCTGTAGCAAAAAAAAAAAGCTTTGTGGTATATACTATATTAATAACCTTGAAGAGTGAGCTTGTGATGCTATATATATATACATATATATATACATATATATATATATATAGCATCACAAGCTCACTCTTCAAGTTTATTATATATTATATACTATATAATAAACTTGAATGTAATACATTTGAGGTAAGCCCACTTATAGTATATATATATATATATATATATATATATATATATATATATATACATAATATATATATATAGCATCACAAACTCACTCTTCAAGTTTATTATATAGTATATATATCACATATATATATATATATATATATATATATATATATATATATATATATATATATATATATATATATATATATAGTATATATATGTGATATATATATATACTATATAATAAACTTGCATGTAATATATATATATATATATATATGACCTCAAGTAACCTCAACTGACCTCAAGTAACCTCAATTGACCTCAAGTACCCTCAATTGACCTAAATTAACCTCCATTGACCTCAATTAACCTCAATGGACCTTTTACCTTTTAGGAAAAACCCGCAATGCATTGTGGTAGTTGGGTATCACTTCACTTCCAGGTGAAATGGCTGCCGCGAGGCGAGCACTTTTACTTGGAAGAATAATTGATTAGTTTTAACCGCTTTTATCTTTCGAGAGTAAACTTTACTTATTGCAGCATAACTAGGGGGGTATTTACTACATTCTGTGAAAAAGGTAATGAAGTTACTGCAGTCGTTGTCGAGAAAGTCAATTCGGAGTGATCGACTGAGCGAACACGATTCGAACAAAAACATTTATGAAGAAAGGTCCTGTGCAAGCGTTTGCAGGTGAGTAAGCTTATCAAGTGGCGATCAATAAAATATTTTGCTATGTGGATATTTGTTTGTAGTTTATCTGTACAGATCGTGTCGTTTTTGCAATTGTGCAGGTCTCTTTAATGCCTTTTTTCGCTTATTGAGACTGACAAAGTTTGGCCATGCTTTCGATCAGACGTTCGATAAACAATACCCCTACTAACAATGTTTTGGTTCTGTTTTGGACCGAAAACTAAGCTTGTCCAGTGAGCAAAAATTCAGGTTTTTACAAGAGCTGCAACTCAAAAGTGCTTTCGCGAGTTTTGCAGCCGTTGTTTTGCTTATTTTCTTTGTGTCTTGATTCGTCTCCTCCCAAGTAATTTAGTAAGTTCTAAAATATTATGCACTTGTCAAAGTTTAGCCCCAGGGTAGGGGAAACGATCAAACCCAGGGGGATTTGACATTTTTTGAAAATTTACTTCAAATTCCTTACCCAGGGGGCAAACATTTGTGTCAAATAAAGAAAAAAACTTTTCTGTGGTTCCACCATTGTATCAATATAAATGCACATATCAATGTTAAGCCCCAGGGTGGGGGCAACCCACAGGGATATTGACTTTGTGGGGAAAAATTGTCAAATTCCCCTGTGGTAGAATAGCCTTGTTGGTCAAAATACCCCTCCCTGGGAAATATGAAGTGCTAAAATATAATATTAAGATAATTTTATGTGTCAAAAATCCCATCCCTTGAGAAAGTCAAATTTCCCCTGTCTCGGGGTGTCGATCAGTCAATATCCCATGGGTTGCCTGCTTCCCCCCCCCCCTGGGCCTTAACATTGATCAGTGCATAACAATTTATTCAAGGGGAAACAACATTGACAGCATAATAATAAAAGCAGTCAGTACAAAATATACTTCAGGTAGCTGGACATTTTTAATATTAACAAACAAATAAATGATAAACTAGGCTAGGAATAGCAATGCTAGAACATGCTTACAGCATCCTCTTTTAATACCAGCCTTACACATAGTTAGCACAGACAATTTATTCAGTTATTTGATTCTGTTTTGACAACACCAGTAGAGTTGTCACTGGCTAATTCAGTTTGCAGATGCTTTTGCAACAGCTCATATAGGTAAATAAAGGTGGAAGAATTTCAAGTCTCTTGTCCATCGCTTTGTCTCACCTTGGCACAGTTTGTTGCCTCCTTCGAAGTGCAAGGTTCATCCTTCATATTAATACATTATATTCTAACTAATTTAACTATTTTAATATTATAAATATATTCCTAATATGTATATACAGTACAAACATTTATAATTATTTCATTTACAAACTATTCAACTATCAACATGTTTAACAAGTTAAGCCAAACACTACAAATGTTATTTTAGGTTAAAATATTATATTACTGTAATAAGCTACTGTATTAACTAGGTTGTATTTATAGTTCTAGAACACTGCACAAACACAAATAAAGTTTATATTTATACCTTGAGTTTTTACTTACTAATAATATCTAAGTAACTAAAACTATTTGAGAAAGTTCAATGTATACACAACATGTACAGAGAAACTTTTTCCACACTTTTTTTAAAATATTTAGTAAGTAAACAATGTTGAATTTAAATTATTTTACGACATATTAAAACTAATGCACCTGTCAATGTTAAGCCCCAGGGGAGGGGGGATGGGCAACCCAATGGGACTTAACAACCTCCATGTCCCCGTGGGTTAGGAATTTGACAAAAACAACCATCCTGAGGGAGGGGATATTTGATAATTTTGTGTGGGAGTCTGGTGACCACCAAGTATTGAAATGTGGTGTATAAATCTTATAGGTAAATATGAGCTGTTTTTATTGTATTTTTGTGTTCTATTATCACTCAGATTGAAATTGTGCTCAGTTTCTTTGACAATATCAGTTTAATATTCTTTGTTAGTTTTTTGACCGATACTGTATTTAATTTTTAAGAAGGTTTCAGAAGAGATGGACTGGAAACTGCCCTCTTCAGTAGTGCAAAGTTTGAAATGGGCTTTATCCAACGTCTGATCGAAAGCATGGCCAAACTTTGTCAGTCTCAATAAGCGAAAAAAGGCATTAAAGAGACCTGCACAATTGCAAAAACGACACGATCTGTACAGATAAACTACAAACAAATATCCACATAGCAAAATATTTTATTGATCGCCACTTGATAAGCTTACTCACCTGCAAACGCTTGCACAGACCTTTCTTCATAAATGTTTTTGTTCGAATCGTGTTCGCTCAGTCGATCACTCTGAATTGACTTTCTCGACAACGACTGCAGTAACTTCATTACCTTTTTCACAGAATGTAGTAAATACCCCCCTAGTTATGCTGCAATAAGTAAAGTTTACTCTCGAAAGCTAAAAGCGGTTAAAACTAATCAATTATTCTCCCAAGTAAAAGTGCTCGCCTCGCGGCAGCCATTTCACCTGGAAGTGAAGTGATACCCAACTACCCGAATGCATTGCGGGTTTTTCCTAAAAGGTAAAAGGTCCATTGACCTCAATTAACCCCATTAATGGCCTCAATTGACCTAAATTAACCTCAATTAAAGACCTCAAGTAACCTCAATTAAAGACCTCAAGTAACCTCAATTTCCCTCAATTAAAGACCTAAATTAACCTCAATTGACCTCAATTAATGACTTCAATTAATGACCTCAATTAACCTCACTTGACTTCAATTAACCTCAAGTATTAAACCTCAAATTCAATTAAACTCAATTGATCTGAACTGACCTCTTGTAACCTCAACTGACTTCAAGAATACTTCACTAAACTAAACTAAACTAAACTGAACTAAACTAAACTAAACTAAACCAAACTAAACTAAACTAAACTAAACTAAACTAAACTAAACTAAACTAAACTAAACTGAAATGAACTCAAATGAACTGAACTCAACTGAAGTCCAGAACTAAACTAATTATTTCATAGGAATTAAAAGCTAATAATCTGATTTTTATATAAAGAAACTAACTTGTGTACCTTAGGCTTCCAGAATCATTTCAAAAGGCGAAGAATAGCCACAGTTTTTGTGCGAAAACCAAAGGAAAACAAATGTTCTTCACGAGCTTCCATCGTGTGCCTCCATGTTGTTGCTTGACCGCGCGGGGCCTGGTACTTAATTTTGAATATGGGGCGTACAATAAAGTAGCCAATCAGATTACAGCATTTGAAAAGTACACTAATAGTAAGTTTCTACTCAAATACAATACATGTGCAACACAACACAACACAACACAACACAACACAACACAACACAATACAATACAACACACGACACGACCAAACCCAACGCAACACATTACATTACATTACATTACATTACGGTGCGATGCGGTGGCGGTGCGATACAGCACACCACAGCACAGCACAGCACAGCACAGCACATTGCATTGCATTGCATTGCATTGCAGCGCAGCGCAGCACAGCAACGCTCGAAACTTAAAAATAAAATGAACCAATAGCCATATAATAAATTCCTTATTAACCTCGTTTGCTCGGTCTGTACGGGAAAGTATTTGCCCTCGGTTTTATCGCACAAATCTCAGGCAAATACTTTCCCGTACAGACCGAGCACTCGGTTAATAAATCTTTAGTACAGTACAGTACAGTACAGTACAGTACAGTACAGTACAGTACAGTACAGTACAGTACAGTACAGTACAGTACCGTACCGTGCAGTGCAGTGCAGTGCAGTGCAGTGCAGTGCAGTGCAGCGCAGTGCAGTGCAGCGCAGTGCAGTGCAGCGCAGTGCAGTGCAGTGCAGTGCAGTGCAGTGCAGTGCAGTGCAGTGCAGTACAGTACAGTGTGTGAATAACAAAAAACTCATCTCGTGAATAATTCATAAGAACAACAGATTTCTTAAAACGTACACATGTATAAACTTTATTTTAAAAAAATACAAAGTTTTTCAAAAGCTTTTATCTAAGGTTTGTCCTTAAGACTTATTCTTTGCCAAAGTGAGTGTTTTTCTAAAGTATTCAAATTAGAGTATCTTGAAGTCAAGCCATTTATTATAACATTGATTGGTTCGTTTTCTTATTTGTTTTTAACTCATCGTTCGTGTCTTCAGATGTTGTCGTTTACCTACTTTTGAGCTTGTTCGTTTCGTTTCCGTGTTTACACCTGTTAGACATTCATTTTTAGCGCTTTTAAATAAGTAGTTTTTATACAAAAAGAACACTAATGTTCCAGGACGTATTATTCTTCAAAATTCTCCAACGAAAAACTCTGGGAACCCGGGCTAGCTAGCACGCTTTGCCGAGACCTCGCTTATGCTGTTATTTCTTGTTAATTTTCATCTTGTGTTTATATGAGAGCCGAGCCAGCCGCCTATACACGCGTAAAAATCTCGCAGGTTGTTACAGCACTGTTGCCTGAACAATGCTGTAACAACTTGTTGACATATGTGAACAACATTGATAAATGAACAACATTGTTCATCATTGTTTCAACAAGTTACAGCTTGATGAAACAACAACCGTTGTTCACGCATGTTGTAACAACCGAAGAACGTGTTGATACATCAACCACGTTCACCATTGTTGTAACATTGTTGTTCATCGTTGTTATTTCGTCATGCTGTTACAACACGTTGTATCATGTGTGCACAACGTTGTTGGCTATAAAAATGTGCTGTTGGAACAACTTGTTCATGACTGTTGATTTATCCGTGAACAAGTTGTTCGAACCATAAGTGAACAACTTGTTGACAACTTGTTCACGGCGAGCAGCACAACATTGTTCACGGCGAGTAGCACAACATTGTTCACGCCTGTTGACAACCGTGAACAAGTTGTCTTACCAGAACTGATAAATTACGCAATTAGGGCAACAAACAAACAAACAAGCAAGCCAGCCCAGCTAGGCGAGCTAGCCTTTCTCATGTAAACACAATAAAAATCATCTCGGCAAAGCGGGGAGATGATCTTGTCAAGTTTTCCTTGACGACTATACACACGAACAAATTTCCTTGTTCAAAAGCTGGCATGACCAGCTTTTGAACAAGGCTCCTTGCCAAGGAAAAACTTGTCAATTTGTGTCGTACACACGAACAAATAAAACTTGTCAAGGAAAAGCTTGTCAAGGAAAATTTGGTCGTCTGTGCGGGGCTTAAGTCTTTTTTAATTCATTCAAATCAACTCAGAAATTTTCCCGCCCAAAACATGCAGCTTGTTAAAAAAGGCGTAATGCCTTCACATAATGCCAGGAGAGCATTAGCGCTATTTTCGGATCTCTCCGCAGCCAATCAACGTGCGCCATTTGGCGTAATGACATGAACACAAGTTCAGCCATTTTTCGACATGTCTGTAGTTACTCCTACGATTCTTAGTCCGAGCCCTGACTTTGATTCGCCTGAAACTTGGTTCGCTTCACTACGCATCTGAAAGGGTTAGTTTTATGGTGTTTTAAAGTTTCAGATGACCGGATTAACTTCTTTGAGTATCTAGCTAAAGATTGTAATGTACAACATCTGGACGGACAGTCTGGTCTGCAAATACGTGCACAGATTGGAGAACATGGAATGCAACATCTCGGATTGCATCCTCTTGGGCAAGTTGTCATGCATGTTGTGGTACATCCATCTAAGAAGTAGGAGAGATGGAGCGTATGTTAGGAAGGTAGAAAGGAGGAAAGGAAAGAAGGAAGGAAGGAAGGAAGGAAGGAAGGAAGGAAGGAAGGAAGGAAGGAAGGAAGGAAGGAAGGAAGGAAGGAAGGAAGGAAGGAAGGAAGGAAGGAAGGAAGGAAGGAAGGAAGGAAGGAAGGAAAGAAGGAAGGAAGGAAGGAAGGAAGAAAGGAAGGAAGGAAGGAAGGAAGGAAGGAAGGAAGGAAGGAAGGAAGGAAGGAAGGAAGGAAGGAAGGAAGGAAGGAAGGAAGGAAAGGAAGGGAAGAAGGAAAGGAGGGAGAGAGGAAGGGAGGGAGGGAGGGAGGGAGGGAGGGAGGGAGGGAGGAAGGAAGGAAGGAAGGAAGGAAGGAAGGAAGGAAGGAAGGAAGGAAGGAAGGAAGGAAAGAAGGAAGGAAGGAAGGAAGGAAGGAAGGAAGGAAGGAAGGAAGGAAGGAAGGAAGGAAGGAAGGAGGGAGGGAGGGAGGGAAGGAAGGAAGGAAGGAAGGAAGGAAGGAAGGAAGGAAGGAAGGACGGAAGGAAGGAAGGAGGAAGGAAGGAAGGAAGGAAGGAAGGAAGGAAGGAAGGAAGGAAGTAAGGAAGGAAGGAAGGAAGGAAGGAAGGAAGGAAGGAAGGAAGGAAGGAAGGAAGGAAGGAAGGAAGGAAGGAAGGAAGGAAGGAAGGAAAGGAAGGGAAGAAGGAAAGGAGGGAGAGAGGGAGGGAGGGAGGGAGGGAGGGAGGAAGGAAGGAAGGAAGGAAGGAAGGAAGGAAGGAAGGAAGGAAGGAAGGAAGGAAGGAAGGAAGGAAGGAAGGAAGGAAGGAAGGAAGGAAGGAAGGAAGGAAGGAAGGAAGGACGGATGGACGGAAGGAAGGAAGGAAGGAAGGAAGGAAGGAAGGAAGGAAGGAAGGAAGGAAGGAAGGAAGGAAGGAAGGAAGGAAGGAAGGAAGGAAGGAAGGAAAGAGGGAGGGAAGGAAGGAAGGAAGGAAGGAAGGAAGGAAGGAAGGAAGGAAGGAAGGAAGGAAGGAAGGAAGGAAGGAAGGAAGGAAGGAAGGAAGAATGAAGAAAAAAAGGAAGGAATTTATTTTAAGATATTTGTCTTACTTGACTTTCCTCCTGTGGGTGAAATTCCAAAAGCAGCCTGTGTAAGGTTTACGTCTGGCAAATGAATCGGTGTTAATGCAATAGGTACTGCCATCTGACCAGTTGGACAGTCTCCACCTCCTCCAAATCCATTCCCACTAGGTCTGTAATCACCACCTCCTCCTCCATTACCACCACCTCTGAAGCCACCTCCTCCTCCACCTGCATTACCACCAGCTCTAAAACCACCTTCTCCTCCACCTGCATTACCACCAGCTCTAAAACCACCTCCTTCTCCACCTGCATTACCACCAGCTCTAAAACCACCTTCTCCTTCACCTGCATTATCACCAGCTCTAAAACCACCTTCTCCTCCACC
This sequence comes from Paragorgia papillata, assembly GCA_035771165.1. NCBI lineage: Eukaryota > Metazoa > Cnidaria > Anthozoa > Scleralcyonacea > Coralliidae > Paragorgia > Paragorgia papillata. Next base: position 802,570 of record JAWNZC010000131.1, read on the forward strand.
AGCATTACCACCAGCTCTAAAGCCACCACCTTCTCCACCTGTATTACCACCAGCTCTAAAACCACCACCTCCTCCACCAGCATTACCACCAGCTCTAAAACCACCTTCTCCTCCACCAGCATTACCACCAGCTCTAAAGCCACCACCTTCTCCACCTGCATTACCACCAGCTCTAAAGCCACCTCCTCCTCCACCTGTATTACTACCAGCTCTAAAGCCACCACCTTCTCCACCTGTATTACCACCAGCTCTAAAACCACCACCTTCTCCACCTGCATTACCACCAGCTCTAAAGCCACCTTCTCCACCTGCATTACCACCAGCTCTAAAACCACCTCCTCCTCCACCTGCATTACCACCAGCTCTAAAACCACCTCCTTCTCCACCTGCATTACCACCACTACCACCTCCTCCTCCACCTGCATTACCACCAGCTCTAAAACCACCTCCTTCTCCACCTGCATTACCACCAGCTCTAAAACCACCTCCTTCTCCACCTGCATTACCACCAGCTTTAAAGCCACCTCCTTCTCCTCCTCCTGCATTACCACCACTACCACCTCCTCCTCCTCCTTTACCAGCATTGCCACCACCACCAAATTTACCCTTGCCACCACCACTACTACCACCACCACCAAATTTACCCATGCCACCACCACTACTACCACCACCACCAAATTTACCCATACCACTACCTCCACCAAATGTGCCCATGCCACCACCACCATTACCGCCACCACCAAATGTACCCATGCCACCACCACCACTACCACCACCAACACTACCACCACCAACACTACCACTACCAACACTACCACCACCAATACTACCACCACCAACACTACCACCACCACCACCAACACTACCACCACTACCAACACTACCACCACCAACAACACTACCACCACCACCAACACTACCACCACCAATACTACCACCACCAACACTACCACCACCACCACCACCAACACTACCACCACTACCAACACTACCACCACCAACAACACTACCACCACCACCAACACTACCACCACCAATACTACCACCACCAACACTACCACCACCACCACCAACACTACCACCAACACTACCACCACCACCAACACTACCACCACCACCAACACTACCACCACCACCAACACTACCACCACCACCAACACCAACACTACCACCACCAACACTACCACCACCACCAACACTACCACCACCAACACTACCACCACCAACACTACCACCACCAACACTACCACCACCAACACTACCACCACCAGCACTAACACCACCACCACTACCACCACCAACACTACCACCACCAATACTACCACCACCAACACTACCACCACCAATACTACCACCACCAACACTACCACCACCACCAACACTACCACCACCACCACTACCAACACTACCACCACCACCACCACTACCACCACCAACACTACCACCACCAACACTACCACCACCAACACTACCACCACCAGCACTAACACCACCACCACCACCACTACCACCACCAACACTACCACCACCAATACTACCACCACCAACACTACCACCACCAATACTACCACCACCAACACTACCACCACCACCAACACTACCACCACCACCACTACCAACACTACCACCACCACCACCACTACCACCACCAACACTACCACCACCAATACTACCACCACCAACACTACCACCAACACTACCACCACCAAATTTACCCACACCACTACCACCACCATTACCACGACTGCCATGCCCCATTCCACCACTAAAATTTCCACCTCCACCATAACCTGCTCCTCCATTAGCAGAGCCAGTAAACGTTACGTTGAATCCTAATAAAGATAGTTCAGGCTATAGTTAGCTTTTGTGCAGTGTTCAGACAATGTACCTTAACTCCCATATTTTAAACGTCAACTAAACCTTTTGAAGTTATATTTTCTTATGAAAGGGTTATCATCTAACTTAGCAAAAGTAAAAAAAAATATGAATTTCGAGGTAAAGAAAATAATTTATCAACGAAGCCTTCTTAGGTCCTCTTGAAGCATGACCGCGTTTCTAGGAGAATGGGTACTCCATTGTCTTTGACGTCATACCGGTAAAACCACTGATCTCTATATAAACTGGATAGGCCATTCCCTATGGCCAGCAGTCAAACATATGACGCATTGCGGCCTTAGAACTTGTTCCCAATCCCAAAGTTGACTGGCATAAGCAATCTTGACGTCAGCACGGTCATATTATCCGGGGGAGGAATATTAAGTATTCTGTGCCGGGGGAGTCGGAAAAGCCGTAAAGCAAACAACAGATGCCGGTTCGTTTAGTTTTCACTGTTTAACAACAAATACAGTCAAAAGATGGCAAGTACACTTAAGATTAATATAAAAGGTACAATTTAAGACTTGGAATTGAATTCTTCGTAGATTTTGTCTGTTTTTCAGTTTATATTATCGTGAAGTTTCTTCGTTGTCGGCACTGAAGAAAAACAACGAAATTTAAAGGTTTTACCGCTCAGTAACAGAACAAATGCAAGAAATTAGCGTCTTAAACCTTATTAAGTACTTCTTGTGTCCTTACATTCGTTTAAATTTTCTTAAAATAATTATTTTTGTCTGTTTTCAATTTTCGAAAGCTTATGAACTTCAGTGGCAGCCATCTTGGGTAGTGGTCACGTCATCACACAACTGGCACGCTAAATCTGGCCTCATGCCCCATCCAGTTTTATTGAGATCAGTGGGTAAAACCCACCAATCACCTTGTTTGTTACCGGTATGACATCACAATGTACTAGTACCAGTCTTTATTGCGACGCGGTCGTCTTTCATACGAATTCAGCAAAAGGAGCAAAAACTCAAACTTAGACAATTCATAAAAGTGGAACCGAGTGACAGGTTTCAATTATTTCTTCAGTTTTAGATTGAACTTTTCCAACTTTAACGGAAAACAGAATAACCTGGAAACGTCGAGTTGCCCTTTAACTCTTTCCTGTCCGAATTGGTCTTTAGTATTTTATTCTGGCTAACGCTAGACGATTTTATTCACCTCTGGGGAAGCCCTCAGACAATGTGCACACGGGAACGTTTCCCAGCATTTTCGTATTGTTTACTGTTCTCAAGGAAATCGAGAACAACCAGTTCATTACTTGAAACAATACGAAAACGCTCGGAAACGTTACCGTGTGCACATAGTCTAACTCTTTCCTGTCCGAATTGGTCTTTAGTATTTTATTCTGGCTAACACCAGACGATTTTGTTCACCTATGGGGAAGCCCTCGGACAGGAATGAGTTAAGTTATAGAAATTGAAAGTTTAAAAAAACGTTCTCGTTCGCCAAAACGAAATAAACAAAAAAGATACCTTCGCATGTTTGACCAACCCAGGGCGGTTGACAATGACAAATGAATCCAGTCAGTGAGTCTGCATCTCTTGAACAACAGCCGCCATTCTTACAAGGATTTGGTTTGCAATGATCACCTCCTAGAAAATAACGTTCATGTATACACGTAAAAATTAATCTCACAGCTTGTCAACAGCATGTGTTCGCAACAGGCTTGTAGCAAGGCTGGGAACAAGTTGTAACAATGCTGTTCATTCAAGAAGCTGCTACAACCTTGTTAGCATCAACCTGTTAACAACTTGTTGAGTGCAGAGCGGTAACAGGTTGTTGGAACAACTTGTCATCAGTCTGTTGGAGTCATCAGCCTTGTCACAAGTTGTCAACAACCTGTTACAGACACGTTAACAGACTGGGACAGCCAGTGCGAACACATGACGGTGACAGCCTGTTGAACAGCCTTGTAACAACTTCTCAGGATTTTGGGTGAAGGAAAATTCGAGTGTAGAATATATACATTTTAAGGCCAGACCGGGACCAGTTGCGAAAAATGCAACTACACAGGCCTTCCGGCAGGAATTGAACCCACGACCTTGCGATTCTAGTGCAATGCTCTGACCACGGAGGGCGTTGCCGAGAGCTTGATCGCGAGTTCTGTATATATATATTGAGGTTGAAATGCCCAATATTACTTATAATATACCCAATTCTCTCCTGGCATTACCACCTTAATATATATACAGAACTCGCGATCAAGCTCTCGGCAACGGCCTCCGTGGCTCAGTGGTCAGAGCATTGCACTAGAATCGCAAGGTCGTGGGTTCAATTCCTGCCGGAAGGCCTGTGTAGTTGCATTTTTCGCAACTGGTCCCGGTTTGGTCTTAAAATGTTTATATTCTACACTCGAATTTTCCTTCACCCAAAATCCTGAGAACATGCTATGTAATCGAGTGAAATGCTCAATATTACTTGCAACAACTTGCTGGCAGGTGCTTGTGCGTTTTTACGTGTGTATCTCGCATTAAAATCAATATCGTTGTACACATGTAAAAATCGCACAACTTGTTAGCAGGATGTGTGCGCAACAGACTGGTGACAAGGCTGTTAACAGGTTGTAACAATGTTGTTCATTTAACAAGCTGCTACAACCTTGTTAGCATCAGCCTGTTAACAAGTTATTAGCTGCAGCATGGTAACAGGTTGTTGGAACAACTTGCCACAGGTCTGTTGGAGTCATCAACCTCGTTACAAGTTGTCAGCAACCTGTTACACACTTATCAACAACCAGAGACAGCCAGTGCAAACACATGACAGTGACAGCCTCTTGGAACAGTCTTGTAACAACTTGCTTGTGGGTATGTAACAGCTTGCGCGTTTTTACGTGTGTAGTTGATGCACAACAGTTATATGGAGGACAAATGGGTGGGTGGATGAAGGGATTAAAGAAGGAAGGTGAAAGGGGAATGGATGGATGATTGGAGAGAAAAATTAATAGATGGAAGAAGGAGGAATCAATAGAAGAATGGAGGGAGAAGGGGAGGGATAGGTGGACGAGTAAACGGATAGATAGATAAACGGATGGAAGAAGGAAGAAATGGATA